>JADHKQ010000008.1:825971-1030734 GCA_019925375.1 Sporothrix euskadiensis
CCCGGCCCGCCCCGCCGCCCCGCCGGCCGCCCGCCGCCCCCCCCCCCAGAGACGACGAGCGAAAAGGATATGGGCAGAGGGGACAGGACAACGGGAGAGCGCAACGAAGCGCAAACCCTGGGATGGGAGGACAGACACGAAGGAGGGGGGAAGATAGACAGAAAAAAGCCTGGCGACAGAAACGAAAGTGGACGTTGGCACGTTGGCAACGGGCGGCGGCCGAGCTAACGAGAAATAGGAGCGAGAGCTGAAAAGGGCGAAAGGACGCAGACGCAGGCTATGAGAAAGAGACTGCCACAGTGCAGACAGACAAGGGGGGTGGAGAATGCAAGATGCAAGGAAGGAAGAGGAAGGAGGTGCGACGATGGCAGATGGAGAGAAAGCCCAGAAAAAGTGAAAAAGAAAAGAACGCGGTCTCGGAACCGGGGAAGGAAGGCTGCGTGCCAAGCTGGCGACAACCTCTCTTACTTTGCCGTGCGAGCGAAAGCCAAAGTAGGCTACCCCTAATTTTACTTTGTCTTGTGAGTTCAAACAGATTTCTGGTTCAGATGCCAAGACGCCACTTGCAGCAGAGCCGCCCACAAGCGCGTGTGAAATTGTTCTCGACCAACACAGATCTAGCCTCGGGCAGCAGGCGAGCAGCACGCAAAAGAAGCGATCTGGGGACGAGCGGGTGGTGGATGTTGTGGAGGCAGAGCAGGGCCCGGCTCGTGGAGATTCTTTCTGTCTCAAGACAGCAAAATGGAATATGTTTCTGTATTGCACTCTGTACGGCGTATGTGTACTTCGTACTTCGTATGTCGTATCAAAGTCGTGTACTGTCTATCACTTCCCGAGTTGGCACCAAACCAGTGCAGTGGGAAGGCAGATCTCGCTGGCGATGGAAAGCAACTTCGATAGCTCTGGCCACAAGCCGGTAAGAGGAAATCAAAAGTGCAGTCGGAGCAAGAAGGGGAGTTTGGGCGCGGTTGCGTGTTCACAACTTTGCAGGTTCAGCTCTGGGTCCAGGCCACGACAAAACGGGCATGCCTCGTGCCAGTCTGTGAAGAAGAGTGTATTGTGTAGCAGGGGTGGCTTGGTGGCGGAGGCTTGACTTGCTCTCGAACGGACCACTCAAATGCAGGAGACCGAGCACCCGCGACAACACAAACTGGCGCAGTCGAGCGTGGGAAATGGAAAGAGAAGCTCTGGCAACACCGGCAAACTCAGGGTTGTAATGAGGAGAGTCAAGTCAGTCTTCAAGCCCAGCCCAGCCCCTGGAGCCAGATCGAAAAGAGGACGAGACAGGTCCAGAAAGGCTTAGCCTATCGTGTTAGACCTATGAGACCCTGTATTCTCGTTCATTTTGTCCCCTCTCGCGCGCCAGACAATAAAACAAAGCGGAAAGAAAGCAAAAGCCAAAAAGGCTCAGCCGCAAATGGTGTTTTTTTGGGCCTTTCTCTCAGAGCAGTTTCCCACACGTTCCATGGACCCTTGCCTGCTGGAGGTCTAGCCTGGTCTGGGTGCCCATCGCCAAGTTGAGCAAATGAGAGCTGCAGTTGGTCTTGGCTTCCTGCATGCATGATATCGATATTTCCTCTTTGGCGTAGGGCCGCTTCTGGACCTTCTATCTTTTTTCTGGGGAGGCGGGCAGTGAGTGCGACGTGGGAAAGGACTGTGGTGCCGTCTGAATATTGGCATTGTTTTAAGCTCCTTGGGCTCCACGTATCGACTGTCGCGCTAGGCAGCATTCCGCACCGCGGCGTGCCTTTTCGCCTTGTTTTTTCGCCTCGTGCCCGCCCGCTGCCACTTTGTTTAAAGTTGGATCGCCGGTGTCTTGGTGTGTGATAGCGCGTGGCGGTGGTTATTACAGGCCGCAAAGACGGAGTATCTTCTGGCCCTGTTTTGCGTTTTGCGTACGTCGTATTGCGTTTTGTATCTCGTTCTTCTACTTTGTTGCTGGCCTGGCCCGCCCTTGCAGAAGAAGAAAAAGCAGAAAAACGCCTTGCGCGACAGGATGAAAGCTGGACATCATGCCGATGAAGGAAGAGTGTTTGGGCCTCAAATCTTCACCGCTTGAAAAACGGCATGATCTTTACTAGATGTTGCGTCTCTTTGGCTCTTTTTGTCGACGGGACGTTTCTTGTTGCATTGTGTTCGAGTTCAAGTCCAATGTGTTTTCCGGAAATGGGCGGGTTTGCACAAGGCGGAATCAATTCCTTCGTGCAACAGGGTTGTACTCGTAACTGCAACAAAGACAAGAAAAAGGCCGTCAGCGACATGGGATAGTTCTGTGTCTCCAGGCCCAACTTCCAAGACCCAAAGTTCTAGGCCTGACGTCGCAGCCCTTCCCGGCATGCTGGGTATATGTTATTGAACAAGGGAAAGTTGATATATCCCCCCATACAGCGTACTTACTGTGTAAAGTGCTGATGTGCTGCGTGCCGTTGCAATCCTTGCCGAGGCCAAGCTGCCTCAAAAACAGCACCTAGTTTTCTCAACTTTTGGTGTCGCTTTATGGGTGGTTGCCTGGCTGAAAGCTGGACCACACGGCAGTACCCGCCCGCTGTTGCCGGCTTACATTCCGCAAGGGTGGCAAAATGCGTGGAAACGCTTGCTTCTGTTTCAACAGGCGAGGACGGTCGATCGTTGTTGAGAAGTGTAGAGACAAAAGTCCAAAGTGCAAAAATGCAAAATTATAAAGTTAAAAAGGGGGCAGCTTTGCGAGAAGGCTGCAAATACAAAATATGACCGCAAAAGGAAAGAGCAAATGACCTCGTCTGGAGGTAGGCGCGACATGCATCGAAGCCACATGAGGCAGTGACGCGTTGCACGACACCACTCCCGGGGCAGGCGCGACAGGCAGCACAATTTCACACACACAGGGCAATAGCAAACGACGCGGTAAGTTAGACAGTAGTTTTCAAATTCATTCATAGTATGCTACCTATTTAGGCACATCATTTTTTGGTTAAAAAAAATCAAAGAACATCAAAGAGCCTAGCCCTATTATCCATATCCATCCTATCCTCGATCGCTGTGCCGCCGTACTTCGTATAACGAGGCGCTTACACGACCGTCACCTCCCAGTCGCTGCCGACGGCAGCGCCGACATGGCGGATGACGGCAAAGGCGGCACGGCCGCCGCTGGCGGGGGTGTAGTCAATGGGCGCCGTCCAGGTCTTGCCACCCGACGTGACCGACACTTCCGTCTGGCCGGCCCACTCGCTGGGCGCACCCACGACGACAATCTTGTCGACGTGGACGTCTGCCATGGCCGCAAGCCAGGCGCCCTGCTTGACTTTAGAGGCATCACGACCAGCCTCAGCGCTCGACGAGGTAATGGTGTTGCCGTCCAGTACAAATGCCTGGTGGATGTACTGGCCCTTTTCGTAGTCAAACGAGTCGCCGTCATCCACATAAAGCGAACCTTCGGCATGGCCGCCCTCGCGCGGCAGGGTGACCACCAGCGTGTAGTCGTCAAACTTCATGAGCTGGCTCGAGCGGCGGGGCTGGTCGCGGCGCGGGAAGATGTGGCCGCCGCGCATGAGCAGCGGGATGGTGTCGAGGGGCGCGGGCATATTGGTGCGCTTGCCGGCCTGGGTGGGCACCACCGAGTAGTCAAAGTAGTCGTAGTACACCTCGTGGTCTGGGATGAACATAGCAGCCGTGTCCTTGCCTTCCTCGAGGACAGGCTTGACGAGCAGGCCCGTGCTGCCGACGAAGAACTGATCGTCCACATCGAAACCGCCCTCGGCGCTGGGGTGCGTGTAGAACAGCGGCTTGATAATGGGCTCACCGGCAACGTGCGCGCGGTGGAAGGCCGTATAGTAGGCCGGCAGCAGGCTGTAACGCAGACGAAGCGCTGACGTAATTATCGTCGTGTACGGCTCGCCAGCCAGGTATGGCTCACGGCGGCGCGAGTCGATGTGGGCGTGGCCACGGAAGAAGGGGTAAAAGGCACCTGCCTGGAACCAGCGCGTCTGGAGCTCCTTGTCGGGGTTACCGAAGAAGCCACCCACATCAGCACCAGAAAAGGGGAAGCCGGCAATACCCTGGCTCAGTAGCATGGGGATCGAAGCGGCGAGGTGGTCCCACGACGCCTGGTTGTCGCCGGTCCACATAGCACCGAGACGTTGCGAGCCGGCGAAGAAGGCCCTAGTAAGGACAAATGGCCGGCGCAGCTCGCCCGGTTTGCGCGACAGCAGAGCCAGGTGGGTGGCGTTGTGGAAGGTCATGCCGTTCAGATTGTGGACGTCGCGGTGCTCCCAGCCGCCGTAGTGCAGATTGTCCTTGGGCATGGTGGTCTCGGGGCCGTTGAAGACGGAGGGCTCGTTCATGTCGTTCCAGATAAAGGTGTTCTCGGCAGTGCCCTTGAAGGCGTCGTACTTGAAGAGCGACCTCCACCAGTCAACAGCCTTGGGGTTGAAGGCGTCGATCCAGTGGGACGAGCCGGGCCAGCACCAGCCGTCAAAGATGTCGCCGTCCTTGTTCTTGACGCCAAAGTCCTTGGACTTGAGCTGCGAGACGACCTGGTAATCGGGCGCATTCTTAATGTGCGGATCAATAATCACGACAAGCTTGCGGCCGTGCTCGTCAAGGCGCTCGCCCATGCCGGACGGATCGGAGAACTTATCGGCGTCCCACGTGAAATACTTTTTCTCGTTGGTGTACTCGATGTCCAGCCAGATAACGTCGTAGGGAATACCAAACTTATCCATCTTTCGGTCGACGTCCTTCACATCGTCGTCCGAGACGTAGTTCCAGCGGCACTGGTGGTAGCCAATGGCAGACTCCTGGGGTAGCGCGGTGTAGCCCGTGATCTCGCCGTACTTTTGCAAGACATCCTGGGTGGTGGGGCCAAGGAACACGAAAACGTCCAGAAGACCGCTCTCAGAGATCCAGTGGGTGTTGGTGTTGGTCGTGGCGCCCGCGCCCAGAGCCAGAGGGTTGCCCTTGATCTTTTGCTTGGTAATGTCGACCCAGGTCTCGGCGGCGTTGAGCCAAAAGACACCGACGGTCGAGTCCTGGCGGTGGGCCTGCATGAAGGGAATCGAGCCGTACAAAGTCATGGGGCTGTCGAGAATGTACTCAAACACGTCCAGGTTGTACATGCGGTAGGGCTCGTTGTAGTTGCCGTCACCTCCACGGGTCTCCTTGAGCGAGAGCGGGCCCGCGTGCGAGGGGATACCAAAGACGTGGTTGTAGCCAACAAACGAGATGTCCAGGCCAATGCTCTCGGGGCCACGCGGCTTCGTGTCAGTGTTGCCGCCAAACGTCTCCTCCCACCAGGTAGCCTCCTCGGCCGGGGCAGGAGTGGCCTCTTCGCCATCCTTGGGCTCGGGAGCATCGACCTTGGCGCGCCAGTGCTCCATGTTGAGCAGGCCGCGGTCATTGAGCTTGATCTCGGTGGCACCATCGCGCTTGAACTCAACGCTAAAGGGGCTGTACTGAATGTGGGCCTCGAACTGGCCGTCGGGGCCGTACTGGACGGTGGTGCTGCTGGTGCTGCCCTCCTCGCCGACCGACTTGGCCGACTTGTCAAGCTCAAGGCCACCAACAATGACGAGCTTCTCGGCCTCGTTGTACCGCTCCTTGCGGGCCGCACTGTTGTGACGCAGCTCAATGTCCTTGTTCTGGCGGCGCTCCTCGTCGACGGTCACACGGGCCACGCCGGCCTGGGTGAAGGAAACGGTAATGGGCAGACGCACAGTCTCGCCCTTGTCGTTGATGGTCTTGAGGATGACAGCCTGGAACTGGCCGTCTTTGACAGAGGCGGACTCGGGCAGGATGTTGTAGGGGGACGTCCAGGACGAACCGGTGGCGGCGGCGGTGTCGGCATAGGCGCGGTTGCGCTTGCAGAAGCCAGACTGATCGCACTTCTTGAAGTCGTGTTCCTTGACGGCCACTGATCTGTTAGGGGGTGACTATATTAGAAAACGGATGAGGAAATACATACAGACTGGCGATGTCAGCGACGTGAGGGCCGACAGGAGACAAAGGCTCGAGGCCCATGTCAATGTGGAAGAGCGCATGTCGAGAAGACGACACGCTGGCAGAGACGCTGCCGGCAGACGTGTAGTGTGGCGGGAATAAAGTCGGAAAGGGTGAAAGGAGATTGGTGATGAGACTCGAGATCGTCTCGTCTTCGGTGCGGTCGTCCAATGTCGAGATGGACAGGTGGTTGTGCGTACGACGACAGATGGCCGTTGTTGGCGTTGGCCAAAGGGGATTGTAGCTGGCTGCTGGAAGCTCAAGCTGTCCGTTTCCGAAAGCCTAAATAGGAATGGGCGAGGAGAGCCCCAGAAGACGGCAGCCGCGGGTGGAGCTAGTCTAGAGAGGGTAATTCAGTGCAGTGGTTAGCTGCATAATTCTCCGTGAGATGCACTTGTCGGGGTATTCGCTCTTATCGTCAATCGCCAGATGATAACGAGAAGGGGTCAACATTGCGGCTTGCTTTCTCGTTCACCATTTCTTTCACGCTCACTGTCTTTTGGTTGCTTTCTCTGACGATACCCAATTTGTTTCTATTAATTCTTAGCAACAAAAAGTGCGTATTATCACCTTCTTTTACCCCTGTTCAGCTTTACTGCAGCCTTCAATTGCTCTCTATTTTTACTCCTGTTTTATTCTTTTTATTTTCTTTGCGTTGCTTCCCCTGAAGCCTCGAGAGCTTAGTTATTATTGTTCTTGCTCTCTTGCCCAATCGGACGAGCTGCGGCAGCAGCAACAAGCGCCCTGGTTCCGCCGCTCTTTCCCTCTTTCCCCTTTCCTTTCTCCCCTTTGCCACCTAAAATTCTCAATGGCGCCCAGCAGTAGCCCCGCTACGCCATCTGCCGGCGAGCACCAAGACAGCCAGCAGCACCGCCAGCGCGAACTCGAACGTGAAAGACTGCCCCACCATCGGACACCGCAAATTTTAACCCCACCACTTTCGTTTTCGCTGCTGGCCATCGTTGCCCTCCTGCTCGCCCTCGTCTACCAGCACCACTACTACCAAAACCAGCAGGTTCTTTTAGTCCAGCAAAGTTCTGCGTCTCTTTCCTCTCTTTCTTCTTCCTCCTCCTCTTCTCTCTTGCATCTCCAACCATCCTCTCAACCACCACCCAAAACATCACCACCCCCACCAAACAAAATGGCTACTGAGCAGACGTGAGTATTTCTTTTGGCTTTCTATACTTGTCAATTACTTTTTGGGGGCCTCTCCGGGTGTTGCGATAGTGGGAAGACATCCAGAATCTGGACAGCATCTTCACCAGACCCAATTGGGCTCCAAAAGAGGCTCAGACACAATCACAAATACATCGAACACTTGCTAACAAATCCCAGCTTCATTGCTATCAAGCCCGATGGCGTCCAGGTTCGTGACGACAATCCCCCGACGACAATCTGAGCTCGATGCTGTCGACGGTCTCGACTTGTACCCCTCCTCATCAATCGTCCAATATACCTAACAGTTCTTCTTCTCCAGCGCGGCCTGGTCGGCCCCATCATCCAGCGCTTCGAGCAGCGTGGGTATGTTTGATGTCTTGCCATGCCTCGTGGCCACTTTCTTTTAAAGGAAAATCGCATACGACACAATGCTAACTTTCCTCTCACAGCTACAAGCTGGCCGCTATCAAGCTGGTCTCCCCCTCCAAGGAGCACCTCGAGGCCCACTGTATGTTGATCCCTGCAGACTGAAACGACCTCGATCCTCACCAGAAACGAACCTGAGCTAATTTCCTTCCCCCCTCTCGCAGACGCCGACCTCAAGGACAAGCCCTTCTTCCCCAGCCTCATCTCCTACATGCTGAGCGGCCCCATCGTCGCCATGGTCTGGGAGGGCCTTGACGCCGTCAAGACCGGCCGTGTCCTGCTCGGTGCCACCAACCCCCTGGCCTCGCAACCCGGCACCATCCGCGGTGACTTTGCCATTGTCACTGGCCGCAACGTCTGCCACGGCTCCGACAGCGTCGAGAACGCCAAGAAGGAGATTGCTCTGTGGTTCAAGGAGGGCGATGTCATCTCCTACAAGTCGTCCCAGCACGACTGGATCTACGAGTAAGTGTTGTGTGTCTTGACTGACAGCAACATCTCGTGCGCAGCGTGACTACCGTCAAGGGAAGTTTGTCTCGCAGGAGCACACTCAAAATAAAAGAAATAGAAGGCTGTGAAGACGGCAAATAAAAAGTAGCCTCGCCAAAAGAGGCCCAGAACCCATGGTCCACCAAACAATGCTTGTGTTTGTGTTGCTCGTATGATCGATGATCGCCATGTACATGTAAATACCCCTACCCTCTCGTATATCGTACACCTGAGCACTCCAACCTTACGTCCTCGGCCGCCGTAGAGCACGCACCCGCGCCAGCACGCCCGCAAACCACGGCGTCCCCCACAGACTCAGTGCAATCCTCAGTGGCAGCAGCACCTTGATCATACTGTACGCCAGCCCAATCTCCACCACAATCCGGTACTTGCTCTCCGCGCCCGCCCACTTCCTCACCACTGCATCGGTCGTCGTCGCCTCTGCAGCCGCGCTCTCACCATCCGCGCCCTCCTTGTCGTCGCCCTTGTCCCCCTTGCCAAAACCGAACCACCCCTTCCGCCGGAAATACCTTTCAAACCGCCGCACGCCGTCCACCACATAGCCGCCAAAGTGGCTCAGCATGTAGTCCAGCACACCGCTGCCACTCGCCACGCCGCCCACGCCCGTCCAGTGGAAGAAGCTGAACAGGCCGATAATGGGCACAATCGCCGTCAGTTCGTGCAGGATCAGAAACGCGACGACATGCGACACGGGCGCGTCCTTGAGGCGGCGCGTGTACTTTTGCAGCGACTTGGGCAGGCGGGACAGCAACCGATCCAGGCGGGACGCTGGCGAGGGTTTGCCGTTTGACGAAGGCGAGGGTGATGGCTTGGGTTCTGTGCTGTAGTTGCGCAGTGTCCGTCGTGGCCGCAGACTGCTTCCGTTGCTTCTGATGAATGACGTTGGGCGCCAAGGCGCATACGAGATGAAGCGATGGCCAGTCTTTGCGAACGCTGCCGGGGCCGCAAAAAGACGGCCAAAGCCCGGAAAGCGTGGTAATGGCATCTTGAGATGTTGCCTGATGAGAGAACACGTCAATTGGGTGAAAAAGGTGACCGTCTGCGTGTGTTTTGTGAGGGTTTGCAAAAGGACCAGACAAAGGATTTCGAAGATTCAGTCACTGACGACGTGCACCGTCGGCCAAAATGGTGTTTACAATCACGTGATGCCCCTAGACGTCAGTTCATCAAGAGGCAGACAAAAACATACTGTGGTGACGATGCAATTCCATGAGCATAAATGTTTGTAGATTAGATGATGGGGAATCAAGCTTCTCTGTTAAGTTCTCACTGCACATACTAAACGCGTGCCTGCTACCCGTGAGCACGTTTTTCGCGTCGTGCGGGCGTTGAAGAGCTTGGGAGGGAAGGAGCGGCCACCACTTACTTCCCAAAACGGCAACTACATCAGGCGCACCTTCTTGATACAGAGAACAAAACACTCCTCGGTCGCGTTGCCCCTTTTCTCGGTCTTTCCCATTCCAAGATGATTTCTGTTTCTCATCTCATTCTTTACTTCTACAATGCGGCCAATTCCTCTATTTTCATTGTTCCTCCTTTGCCATCTCGCCGGCCATCTGCTTCAAATCACACATCAATGATGTGACAAGCTCGATACTCAGTTCCTCCCGACCAACTCCTACCATCCAGATACCCCGTCACACAGCTTTACACTTTTATTTAGCTTCACGGTGGGCTTGTTAATTTTCCGTTCTCTTTCTTCTTTCTCTCCTGCTCTCGTTTTGTTTTCGGGCGTTTCGTCGTTCTGGGTTTCTTATTGTTCACCGTTTACCATCTGTTCGGTTTTCTTCTCGGGTTGCTCTCGTCTCGCAGTCATTTTCTGCCATACAGCATACAATTGCGCCATTTCGGGTTTCCAGTTTGTAACTTCATTACCCTTTCCAGTCTTCTTCTATAGCCGCAGGTTGTTTATTCATTTCGGGCTTCATTTCGCATTTGTTGTTCTCGTCGGTTTCTTCTGTCCATTTTCTTTTCATCTACTTGTTGCCGGGAAAGCTCTTTCGTCATTTCCGGGTTCCCTCAGATTCGTCTCAACTTTCTGTCACTTATCACTCGGTCAACCTTGCACCATACAGTCCACACCACACTGTCGGGAAACTCGCTCACTGGCGTATACACCATTACTGCCCTTTTCGCAGCTAGACCTTGCTTTACATCTATTATCAGACTTCTCTCAGTACTCGGCGCATCCTCCTTTTCTCTTTTCTCTTTCTTTCTTTTTCTTTTCCTTGCGTCTTGCCGCCGCAGCAAAACCAATCTGTTCTGTTTTTTTGTCATTTCTTGCGATACTCTTTGATTTTTCTGTTTCTCCTGTCTGATTTTACTCTTGCTTTTGTACTTCTTTTTTCTATTTTCCGTCTTCCTTTTTCTATTCTTCAACATGCTGTGTCAAAGTCAGCTCAGCTCGTCGCCGGAGTCAAACCCCATCATCCACACGCCAGACACTGACTGGGCGTTTGACACTTTCGACGACACTGAGCCTTCGATCTGGGATGATGGTAAGTTCTCATAGTCTTCTTGGGGGGTTTTTTCTTCGTGCCCAAATTCTAACATCTGTCTCAATCCAGCTCGCAGCAGACAGGCCCGCACCCCGGACAACTGCGACGCCGAGCCCAGATTGCCTCCCATCAAGCCGAAGCGTGTCGGAATTCTTTCACAGCAAGAGTTGAAGAGCAAAGGTCCAGAGCTGGGCTCTCTCTTCCGGCAGGCCCACGAGAAAATTCTGGCGCAAGCCCAAAAAATCACTACCGAATCATCTTCGACATCTTTGGTTTCTGCAAGCACCACCACACCGACGCACGGTGCAGCATCCCAAGCTCAAGATATCATGGCATCATCCGAGACGGCGTCCGAGACGGCTTCGTCCGAGACGGCCTCGTCACCCATTCAAGCTACAGTGGCCAGCACCGACTCGGCATCCTTCCAAGATAGCCTTGGCTGCATATCCCAGTCTAACATTGATGCATGGTGCACCCCGGACTCGGATTGCTTCTCCCAAGAGCCGCAGGACGAGATGACCGAGCAATGGCCAGACTTCAAGCATGGTCTACAAGCTCCCCCGAAACAGCATCAAGATCTAAGTGCGACGAGCTACCAAACTCCACCGACGCTGCCACCAACAGCACCAATTCCGTTGGCATTCCCGTATGTATACAATCTACGCTCATTCAATCTTCAATCTCACTTTAGCTAACCCATAAAGTCGCTTCGAATTTGGAAGAGGGCGTGCCAGCCACAGATGCTCAAAGGTTCACCATGCTGGCAGTTTCGGCTGCGCCGACATGCGTGTTCAAATCGTCCACATTGCCTCCCACGACAGCGGTCCAGATGATATCCCATGTCGCTTCCAAGGCGTCATTGACCTTCAAGTCTGCGACAGGGCAATGGCAAATCATATGTCTGGCTGGAATTCCTTGAAGTTCGAACGCAGCTTTGACCTCTGCGAGCCAGTCCCAATTTACGTCCAATCCGACATCAACACTGCTCAGCTTTCCGCAAAGTGGCTTCTCGACCAGATCCACTACCCGACCACAGAAGTTTCTGTCGAGTACTTGGACATGCAGACACTCGCAAGCGTCGTCGAGCTCACTGCTCAATTTGGTGGGGCCGGTCCTCGCATAGACGGCTGCATCCGCTGGGCGTTGCTCAATGCAAAGATCTCGTCCCTGGAGGACACGCTTTTTGGCCTTTACGTTTCAACCCTTGACAGCAACAACGATCTCTTCCCTATGTTCCGGGACTTTTTGGCGCTCAACCACACCGGCGAAGACATCGCTACCTCATTGCAGGTGTTGGGTACAATCGCACCATACCTTACGTACAAGCTCAGCAACGTGATCTGTAAGTGGTGACCGAGGTGGAATTTTTTTTCCTCTTCTCATTCAACTTGGCTAACAACTTCTTTCCAGGCTCACTCTACGATATCCGCCGCAAAATCATCCACGAGATCCTCCAAGCCGTCGAGCGGGCCATCGACGAGACCTGGAAGCAGCCCATCAACGTTAAACGCTTCCAATTTCTGTGCGCATTCAAGTACCGCTTTATGAGCCCCATGTCGCTCGAGAACGACACCTTTGACCTCTGCGGCCTGATGCATTTTATGCGCGAGGTTGTGTTCGTCAAGAGAGAGCCGTACATGGAGCTCTTTGACGAGTTCAAGTGCGCGTTTGCTAAACAAGGCGTGCAGTCCAACTTTACGTTCATGCAGCAGTATTACTAAGTTCTCTGGTACTGGCACTGCAACACTGAGCTCGCTGGTCTCGAGCTGTTTTCC
The DNA here is from genome assembly GCA_019925375.1 of Sporothrix euskadiensis. Classification (NCBI taxonomy): domain Eukaryota; kingdom Fungi; phylum Ascomycota; class Sordariomycetes; order Ophiostomatales; family Ophiostomataceae; genus Sporothrix; species Sporothrix euskadiensis. The sequence continues at coordinate 838,312 of JADHKQ010000008.1, forward strand.
TTTTTTTCTTTTCCTTTTCTGTCCCCTTTCCTGCGCCTCTTTCTACGTTGATTTCACGGGACGGGTCTGACTTTCGACATTTTCTTTCTTTTCGTGTGCGTCATGATTTCGATCATATTTCCTGCGATACGCATGTCTTCTTTTTTTTTTTTTTCTTTTTTCTTTGCGAGTATGTCTGGGCCGGAATTACTACTATGATTGTTCATTGAGACGCGGCCGAAAGGCACTGGGAGCTGAAGAGAGATTTTAGAGAAGGACACAAAAAGAAGACGGGTAACCGACAAAAATGGGAACGGCACTGAGTGGCCAAGGTCGAGCGACCACCAAAAACATGGTGATTTGTTTTTCGGGCGTTTATTTGCTTTCAATTTTTGCATTTCACATTTGCGACGGGAACATGGAAATCACGAGAAACGGAAGGTTGATTCGGGATATGGGACAGGTACGAGAAACGGCATACGGCGGGAAGCTCGAACGATATTAATAGACAAAGTTAAAAAAGATAAATGCAAGAGTTTTCGATTTACATTTTCCCCCCTCACGAGAAAAAATCTACAAAATTCTGCACAATGTAAAACAATACTCAAAGTACTGTTCAATATTGGAAATTAAAAAAGGAAAAGAATAGTACCCAAAAAATAACAACAGAAATCAGAAGGCAAAGGGCCTGGGTAAAGGAGGGATACCTTACATTGATGGTAATTGACCACTTACGGAATGATGAGAAAAGAGTAGTGTAAGGCATCGACGGCCTTTTGACAATGCAGTCACGAACTGATGCTATTCATGTACTCTATTAATTGTGCAAAGTCTATCAAGCCCTCGATTCACAACGAGCGGTTGCCTCCGTGACGCCTGTGCCTCTTGCCTTCCCCACGTTGTAGCTGTCTTGTCCTCTCTGTCACTCCCGCCCTGACCTTTGCATCACCTTTGTCCTCACCAGCTCCTCACCACCACCTCGCCATCATTTCAGTTTTATTTTTACATCCATCTCAGCTTTCTCTTACCTTCCCGCCCGCCCTCGCACCCGCTTGGCCACCCGGCCACGCACCTGTCCTACGGCCGCCCTATTTATTTCCCACTGCTCCCAGACCTTTTTTCTCGTCTCTTCTTCCTTTTATTATCTTTTTCTCGTCAGGCGCCACAGCAATCGAGCTTTTGATACTCCGCGCTCGACCATAACGCAGCTTCTCCTCCTTCTCCTTCTCCTTCTCCTTCTCTCTCTCTTTCTTCTTCTCCCTCCTTCCTTTTCCTGCCTCCTTCTCTTCTCTCTTCACCTCTTTTTGATTCTTTTGTATTTTCTCCCTCCTCGTTGTCATCAAAACAACTCAATCACACTGTCATCAACACCACTCACATACTGACTCACTCATTCCCCAGCACTTCTTCACTTGCCCACGCCTTCTTACGAGCGACCTACTTCGACGACAAAATGGCGTACAATTACCCGCCGTACATGCAGGCAGCTCCTCCGCCCGGTTACGGTGCTCCCGGTTCGACCGGGTACTTCACCACTCAGAACCTCGGCGGATTCTATGCCCCCATCTCTGCCAACCAGCCCTTTGCCACTGCCGGCCAGCCCCAGCCACAGTTGTTTGGAACTCCAGGCAGCGGTGGCCAGTTGTTCAACAGCTGGCCCGGCTCCCGCGAGGAGCAGGGGGAACAGCAACATCAGCAGGCCGAGGAGGTCAAGAAACAGGAGCAGAAGCAGAAGCAGCAGCGTGGCGGCGAGCGCGGCGAGCGTGCCAGCAGCCACAAGTCCAAGAAGACCCACAAGAAGGGTCGTTCGACACCTTGGGAGGAGGTAGTGGAGCGCCTCGGAGACTTTTCCATCAAGGAGGAGGGCGATGAGGACCACGATACCACGCTGTATGACCATTGCGAGAACAGCAGCGACAGATCTGACTCTCCTCGCACTTCGAACTCTTCCACTGGCAGCACAAGCATTCCCGCCGGTACCAGCATTGATCATTATAATGATCAAGAAATCATCATCCAGGCGGGCGGTTCTGCCCGGGTCATCGTTCACCTCCTCCGCCCTGACGAGGCACCCAACAACACCACTTTCATCGTCTCTGCCCGGCGCATGGTGTCTCTGGCCCGCGGTTGGCCGCACGTCTGCCACCAGGGCACCAACGACTTGGAGATTACCTCGATGGACGAGTCTGCCGTCCTTGGCATGTACTGGCTGCTCCAAGTCCTCCACATGAGCGTCGAGGAGCAGCAGTTTTACCAAGGCAACGACCCCAGCAGCAGCAGCAGCCCCGTCTTCGAAAGCCACCGACTTCGCCCAGGGATGGCGCCGGCCACAACACCCCGCAACCTGCCACCCACGATTCCCGCTGAGCTTCCCGCCCGCGTCCTCGCGTACGCGACAATGTACGCAAAGCAGATCGGCGTACTCGAGCCTCACGACAAGCAGCAGCAGATGCTCGCCAACGGCCCTCAGTCTTCCTCAGTTGGTCCTCCTGCCGACCGTTTCCGCACTCGTGCGGAGACCTGGATGCGTGCTGTCACGAACAACCCACGTTGCCGCCGGACGCTCGACAGCTCTCTTGTTGCTCCCGCCGAGTGGCCCTTTGTCCTCTACACTGCTCGCGTCCTCGGTAACGCCCAGCTCTTCTCCATTGTCCTTCGCACTCTGCTCGAGCGCTGGTGGGTCAATGAACGCGGAATTTTCTGCGACATCAACGGCCCAGCCCGCATCGACCAGCTCCCCGATGCCATGCGGGAGGTCGTAATGAGGGATCTTTGTAAGTCTTTAGTGCCCAACCGTGATTGTTGAACGCGATTGTTGAACTCAATTGCTAACCGACTGTAGCGCCTTTCAAGGTGTCTCGCGAGCGGGCTGTCGAGACTATCATCAACAGCGCCATGACGGCATTCTCTTGTTAGACCGTCTGGAGAGGCAATTGTCACACAATGACTGACGAGCTTTAGCGGCAGACGACGCTGAGCCATTGGGCAACCATATACGACGTATGCTCTTGACGCGTTGGCGAAGAATGAGAGAAGGAGTGGCATTGGGCCTGGACAAGCGAAGAAATACTCCGTTTTAGATTAGATTGGAACCTGGACGAGTGGCAGGCTCATGGATTGGACGGTGGACAGGAGAGAGAGAAGCGCAATCATCCTTTCAGCGAGCGAGCGAGAAGACATCCTTTTATACGAATTAACTTTAAACACTTTTAAACATTAAAAAGAACCTCGTGAGGCATAGCAATGTAGATCTCAAAAATGAAACAATCACCAGATGGGACGACTGATGACAGAGATTAACGAAGGATCTGTTCTTCTCCGAGCACTCTGGATACAGAGACCAAAAGAGCAGAATGCCCTCCCAGTCTCTGCTGCGAGCCCCTGGGAAACATAAAGCCCGACCAGGTGGTTGCGCAAGAGCGCTCGTTTTCTACTGAAGAAGAAGGAAGGGAAAAGGAGAAGAGAAGTCGAAGAGGAGCGTCGCGAAAATTTGAGATTGTTTTGGAGTCGCTCGCCAGAGCTCAGCTCCCCACAATTCACGTGATGCAGTTATGGCGGCAAAATATTGATCCGCTCCCATCTTTGATAGGGACTGCCTTACAACGCCCCGTCGAAGCATGTGCCCAAGGACATTGGAGGTGGGGCTGATGACGAGACGGACAGAATCGGCGGCGCGGTGATTGGCGGAAGCGAGTCAAGCACTGGAGCCAGCACCCCAAAGTGTTCCCCCCAGTGGCCCCAGGCCCCAAGAAACTGCTTGTGAAAGCCGAGGAAGCCCGAAAAACCCAGCCGAATTGGCAGTGCAAGGGGGAACACTTGGAGACAACGGGAAAGAAGCATCACCAAATTTGCTGCAGCCACAACACACGACAGCCTCACTCGCATTTTCTCAATCGACACGCACTCGACGACAAGAACATCTCGTCGTTCTTCTCTCTGTTCTTTCCATCTCCCCTCTACCACTCCACAACACACACATCGCAATGAACGCCCAGCGGGTAGGCATGATGGCGCTCCGGAGAGGTTCGTGATCTTCTTTTCATTTTTAAAACAAAATAGTCACACGACGATGATGTGACGATGCGATGCATGCGATGCATGCGATGCGATGACTGCAATGTTCGGCATCAATTCTGTCGCACACCTCCCGTCATGCATCGTCACCAACTACCCAATTGACACGCTGCTAACCTTCACGTCGACAGCCGCCGCCAAGCCCTCGATGGCTCTCGTCTCCCCCAGCATCGCCCGCGGCCTGATTGTCCGCTCGGCCCTCCAGGCCCAGGCCCAGCAATCCCGCGCCATCACCACCCAGAAGCTCTCCCACGAGGAGGGCGTCAAGCTCCTCGCCTCCCAGCGCCTCAACCGCCCCGTCTCGCCCCATCTCACCATCTACGACCCGGCCCAGATCTGGTACGGCGCCTCGATTATGCAGCGTTATACGGGCATGGCCTACGCTGGTGCCCTGTACGCCGGCTCGCTCGCCTACCTGGCTGCCCCCCTGCTGGGCTGGCACCTCGAGTCGGCCAGCCTGGTTGCCTTTGCCGCCTCCCTCCCCGTCGCCGCCAAGGTCGTGCTCAAGACGCTGGCTGCCTTCCCTTTCCTGTTCCACTCCTTCAACGGCGTGCGCCACCTGGTGTGGGATGCCGCCGTCAAGGGCTTCACCAAGGCCAGCATTGCCAAGGCGACGAATGCGATCTGGGTTGCGAGCGTTGTTGGCAGTCTGGGACTGGCTCTGCTGTGGTAAACGTCTCGTGAGGAGCTGGTTTGAGAGGGAGGGGAAGGAGTGTCTGCATACGCATTTTATTTGTCACACATTTTTGATTTGATCTTGGAGGAATGAGACGACTGAACTTCCGATGGCAATGGAGAGGGAAAGCTTCAAGACTGGTGAGCTGTACAAGTATAAACAGAGGGAAAACTACAAGGAAACACCGGAACACAGATAACAAAGCCAATAAAAACAAGATCGAAACATAGCGTACTTGCAACCATTCAAGTTTGAGAGCCATCTCTGCCTGCGGAGAAAGAGTCAAGTACGTCAACAATGAACGCCGGTGACGTAGATTGCTCGCTGTCACTTGTGAGAGTCAACTCACAGATATTGCCTCAGAGTCGAAAGACGAGGTGTGCAGCCCAACATGATATAAGCTCAAGACATGGGGCATGAAGAAGGGCATGCTGATATGAGCGCAAATAGACTCGTTCCTACGGTAAGGTGTTGATAACCACCAAAACGATCATCTCATCCACCTGTCGTGCCGCGAACCAGACTATCGGGCGTTCCGAAAAAGACATGGAATGGTCTTGGGACAGCCCCCCATGCAGGCTGTAAAGGCAACTCTACACGGATGCAATTTATGTCACGTTCGTCCTCGTTGGTGTTTTACTGGACACAAAATGCAAGTGTTTTGTGGCTAGGTCGTGCTTGGGTCGTGCTGTGCGAGCACGAGTAGGATGTGATATCTATTCCAGTGCCTTACGGAAGCATTTTGACGAGCTCTTTGACGAGCACAAACTTCACGGAAGTCTATCCGTTTTGGCCCGCAGCCAAGCCTTTTGTCGTGCTTCTCATTGTTCTTTTGTGTCGTTACCTTTTTGTGCAGCCCCCCTCATTCTCGAACCAGGAAGCAGGAAGCAGGAGAGTGTCATGGTTGCAATGGACCGAGCCGTGCGGGAGGGGAGAGGCACATTGAGTACATCCACGAGCAGGGGGAAAGACAAGAGAAGATGACTGACAGCAGGACAGAAAAGAGCCAAATGCTTTGCAGCGAGGAGGCGTATTGTTGCGTGATTTTTACATGAGATGGCCGTGAAGGAGTGTCGCACCAGGGACGCAATGCATGAAGAGACAGAGAACGCCCGAGTGCCAGCCAAGTTGCGTTTTGTGGCTTCTTGGATGCCCCTCAGAGGTCTCCTATCGGATGGCTTTCCATACTGTCTCCCAGTTGGTTTCTTCCGAAATCAGGGTAGGATCTGTAGATGGCAGAATGCACGCTTTTTTTTTTTTTTTTTAAAAAACTTCCGTCTTCCGTCACTTCCACATCAAGAAGGCGATATACTTTACGCAGTTGCCTGCTCGTGATTGAGTAATCCTTCTCACTTACATATCCTTCTCTTTCACTTTTGAAAAGAGATGGGAAAGTTACCCTCGTCCAACTCTTTCTGCTCAACTTCGCATCAAGACCAGCACATTATACATACATTCACTACATCGTCACATTTTCAGTTTTCTCTCAACATCACCACATCAACACATCATCGTCGCAAGTCATGGGGGACGAGTGCAATCAAACAGCCGGCGGTGGAAGTGCCTCCGGTCATACTCCGACCACCGCTGGCATCCTCCACCCCAGCGCCATGGCCGTGGTGTTGGCCGCGACCACCCACCCGCGCCTCACCGTCGTCTTGACTCTGTTCGTCGTGTATGTCACTGTCTGCCGCTTGCTCCGCTTCCGCCGTCTGCGGACCTTGTATCGGCAGCATGATCACACCTACCCGGACCGCGACTCGTTTGCAAAAATGACTGCCAACGACGCCCAGGCCATCCTCGCCACCATCCAGCAGCGCGAGTTCCCCTTCATGTACACTCTGGCCATTAAGTTTGGCATCTTCAAGACCTATGGCATCCCCACCATCTCCAAGATTGTCGACGCCACACGCGCCGTTACGGACGAGCTGCCCGCCGCAAAACGGGCCGCCGACACGCTGGTGATTATGAGCGAGTTTTCTCTGAATCCGCCCGCCTCAGACCGTGCCCTCCAAGCCATTGCACGCATGAACTGGATACACAGCAAGTACCGGGTGGCAGGCCAGATCCGCAACGCCGACCTGCTGTACACTTTGGCGGCCTGCGCCACAGAGCCCATCCGGTTTATCGACAAGTACGAGTGGCGCGCCCTCACCGACCTGGAGCGGTGTGCTCTCGGTGTGTTTTGGATGAGCCTGGGCGACGCCATGGGCATCGAGTACGGGCCGACGAGCGAGCCGGGGCCGGGCATTGAGGGTCCTGTCGGCGGCGCTGACCGCAGCTGGCGCGACGGACTCGAGTTTCTCGACGCCGTTTCGGCCTGGGCTCTGGAGTACGAGCGCAACGCCATGCGGCCGTTCCCAGCCAACATCCCGCCCGCGCGTCGCTTGACGTCCATGCTGCTGCAGCTGGTGCCGGCCGTCTTCCAGCCCTTTTGTGTTGAAGCCATGACTGTGCTCATGAATGACCGCATGCGCGAAGCCTTTGCTTATGCCGACCCTGGTCTGGCGGCCTGTCTGGTCACCTACGGAGGACTGGCTGTCCGCCGTTTCTTGCTGAGGCACCTTGCCCTGCCGCGGTTTGGCGTGTACCGTGTGTCCAGCGAGAAGCCCGACCCGGTGACTGGCCGCGTCAAGCTCAACGAGTACATTACGCACCCGTGGTACAATGCGCCGACGGTGTGGAACCGGTGGGGCCCGATGGCAATGCTGATGCGGCTGGCTGGCGGTGCGGTGCCTGGAGATGCCCGGCCAAAGGACGGGATCAAAGGTGAAGCCAAAGGAGGCAGAACTTACCTGCCTGAAGGCTTTTTGGTGTCGGATCTGGGACCATTCAATTTCATGGGCCAGGGGAAGGACGAGACGTTGGCCGAGATGGAGCGGCTGCGGTCGACACGGTCGGGCGGGTGTCCTTTTGGGCGACGTGATGTGTTGACGAGAGAGGTGGAAGGAAGAAAAGTAAAGGAGGGGAGAGGGGAATGGAAGGATTAAACATTAAACAGGATTGAGAAAAGGGGTTTCTTGAGTTGGGAGCAAAAAAAAACACGGCTGGCCTGGACGAGGACAGAACAAGGAAGGAGCTTCGAGTCTGTTGGAACGGGAAGGAGCAAATCAGAGGCAGTTCTCTTCACGAGACTTAATGCTTGCATTTCCATTGGCGTTGATTTCATAAGGAAGTAACATGTATGATAATGACTGAGGTGCCTTTTTTCATTCAGATACAATCAATTTAAGAAATGGCGTTAAAGTTCACGATGAGATGACGTTTTCGCGACTGTCAGAGCTCTATCTTTGTAGATTATCAGTGGCTCCACTTCGATAGTGTGGTAGTGTGGATAGCACTATGAGGCGCCTATCTATGGAGCAGCTAGCGCGGGGGTCAGCTATCAAGCTCTTCTGTCTTACAGCGGCTTTCAATAACTTAATGGCTCTAATGGCTTTCTTTAATGGCTCTCTCAGCACCCCCACTACAGGCGCTTCTCGCTCCAGCGGATGACGGTTGCGCACGGGCCACAGTGGGCAAAACGCACAGCCAGGCTGCTTCTTCTCGTCATTCCGTCTCCCCGCCTTTACCTTTTCCAGCTTCGACCTCACAACAGCAAGCTTGCAACACCACAACACCACAACACCACAACACCACAACGCAACTACGAACGACGACGATTGACGACGACACGAGTACAAGATACAAACTGCATCTGCATGCGACGACAATAAAGAAACACAAAACCACACTTTATTCGACCTGGCCGCCCACTCCGACTAGCTGGCTGTCCAGCTCTTTCAGCCCAACCTCAACCTTTTCCTCTCTCTCGCACCAACCTCCTGTCGGGCTATTACCACCCCCGCCATGGCCGACAGCATCCCCTTCTTCGGCGCCGATGTCCGCAGCGAGATCAAGAAACCAAAGAAGCGCAAGGTCCTGCTGATGGGCAGGAGCGGCTCCGGCAAATCGTCCATGCGCAGCATCATCTTTAGCAGCTATCTGGCCCGCGATACCCGGCGACTCGGCGCGACCATTGACATTGACCTGTCGCAGGTCAAGTTCTTGGGCAACCTCACTCTGAACCTTTGGGACTGCGGCGGCCAAGACGCCTTTACGATAAACTTCTTGTCGCAGCAGCGCCAGCATGTCTTTAGCAATGTCGGCGTGTTGATTTACGTCTTTGACATTGAGTCGCGCGACGTCGAGCGGGACCTGGCGACGTACGTGTCGGTGATTTCGGCCTTGACCCAGTACTCGCCGGGGGCCAAGGTGTTTGTGCTGATCCACAAGATGGATTTGATTGTGGCGGCGTCGCGGGAGGCCGTCTTTGAAGAGCGGGTGCGGCTGGTGCGGCAAAAGACGGCCGAGTATCTCCAGAATGTGCGGGACAATGCGCGTGGCGAAGTTCTGTCGGACGGCGGCGGGTCAATAGACGGCAACGGTGCAGGAGGCGGCGGCGGCGGCAGCAGCGACAGCCCCGAGTACAGCGACGAGCCGCCCGAACTCGAGCTGACACCGTTTGCCACGAGCATCTGGGACCAGTCGCTGTACAAGGCGTGGGCCAGCATCATTCACGACCTGGTGCCCAATCTGGCTCTCATCGAGACCAACCTGGGCCACCTGGGACGGCTGGTGGAAGCCGAAGAGATGCTGCTGTTTGAGCGCACGTCTTTCTTGGTGGTCTCCCACTGGAACTCGACCGAGGGCGCCTCCAACCCGTGTGAAGACCGCTTCGAGCGCATGAGCAATATCCTCAAAAGCTTCAAGAGCTCGCTCGCCCGCTACACGGGCACGCCCCGCAACGCCGAGCAGTTCAAGCTCTTTGAGCTGCGGTTCGGTGTGCGCTTCAACCTCTTCATCGGCAAGTTTACGACCAACACATACATTTTGGTGGTGCTGCCACCCGGCGAGGCCCGGTTCAATGCGGCGCTGCTGAATACGCAGATTGCGGCGAAGCAATTCGAGTTTTTGGATGTGCCGGTGGGCCTGGTGACGAACAAAGATTATGGCGGACAACAACAACAACAACAGCAGCAGCAGCAGCAGCAGCAACAAATCCAGCAAGGGCAGCAGGGTCAACAGCAACAAGGTCAACAATACGGAGGGAACGGTCTAGCTGGGTATGCGTGAGTCGAGGGAGCAGAGAAAAAGAGTGGGAAGAACACTTTATGAGGCGTTTTGGGCACGGGGCCTTTTATTTGGGCATATTTCATAATGGGAACGAGCTGGGAACGACAAACGATCATGGCATACTGCATATGCATTGCATGTGCATTTTATCTTATTTCATCACGCATTAGTTTAGGAGCAATACACACTAGTTGCAAACATATAGCTACTTGTGAACATACAACAGTAAAGTTCTATTTCATAGCGACGAAAACAAAATAATGCAAAGTTCCATGTGATGCTGTAAAGATGAAGCCTCATAGTGCAGTATATCTAGCGCACCTCATGCATCAATGAGCCGACTTGTAACATGACGTATTCCATAACCATATCGATCCCTTTACCTTTCTCCCTGGCCGTGTCGTTTACACCCACTTCACAATCGCGGCACCGCCTCGCTTAAACTCGGCCGTCTCGCCCAGCACCAGCGACTTGTCCGTGTGGTCCTTGTTGGGGAACGTTGTCGCCAGCACCCAGCTGCGGCCCTGCGTGGCCGACGCAGGCAGGGCGCGTGCAACAAAGTCGTATACGTCGCTAATGGTCTGGGTCGTGTTGAAGCGCGCAGGCAAGCGCGTGCCGTCGGGCAGCTGGACACGAAGGTTGACCGTGGGGAGACTCTCGTCGATGGTCGGTGTGGGAGCCGCGACAGCGGCGGACGACGAGGCGCCGGTGTTGGACGAAGTAGACGAAGACGTAGGCGCGGCAGCTGCCGGCGCAGCCGCGGTTGAAGGCGCGCCTGGCACGGGCGCACCCAGTCTTCTGCCCTCACCCGAAAACGGCCGGTACACCCGCGGCAGCTGGTGCCACTTCTCCTCGTGCTCGTGCAGCTTAATGTCGACCGCCTGGGCAAAGGCCACATTCATCAGGTGCAAGGGTGCGCGGCCCTGGCGGATCATCTGCAGGTCAGCCGCGTTCTGGGGGTCGTCGTAGCGGTGCAGCGGCCCGTCGTCGATGCTGAAGCCGTCCTGCCAGATATGAAGGACGCGCTCCTCAGCGGGGGCGTTGGCCGCGGCGGCCGCGGCTGAAGCGGACGCCGAAGAGGCAGAAGGATCCGGGATGGTGCGCGACTCGACGCCTTCACCACCGAGAATCTGGCCCGACCCATGGAACCGCGAGGGCGGCGGCTGCGACGGTCCTGCTCCGCCATCGCTACCGGGGGGTGCACCGCCCCGCGCCTGGTGGTTCGCTTTGGCCTTGGCGACGATATCGCGCATGACACGGCGAGCATCACTCGAAGCGCCAGCCACGGTCGGGTCCTGGACGGCCAGGCCAGACTTTTCGCCGCCGGCAAACAGGTCGCCGCGGCCGTGCTTGCTCTCGTCGTCGTCGTCGTCGTAGTCTTCGTCGTCGTCATCGTCGTCGTGGCCGTGGCCGTGATGTCCGCCGTGGCCGTGGCCGTGGCCACCCGAAGAACCGCTCTGGAGGGAGCTCATTGTCATGAGGCCCCTGCGCTTCTGGGGTTGCCGCGAGCTGGAAGAAGCGGCTGCGCGCGAGGACGAAGATTGTGAGTGCGGGGCGGGACGTCCGTCGAGGGTGCGTGGACCTGTGTAGGAAGGGTCGACAGTGGGAGCTGCCGACGACGATGAGGCAGCAGTGGCAGCAGCGGAGCCGCCTGCACCTCCTGCGGCTTCGTCTTCTTGACTCTGGTAGAACTCGGCGAGGGCGGCGTCGGCGTCCCAGTCGGCGGCATCTAGAAAGTCGGAGGCCTACAATCATGTTAGGAGTCAATGCTCGATCAATTTGGTTTAGCAAAGCACGCCAACTGACCTCTGTCGATGAGACACCGGTGATGCCACAAAAGGAGCTGATGATTTCATCTTTGGAAAGTCCTTCCGCCATCTTTTGGCAGCGTTGTGTGTGGGGGGGGAGGTCGTCAAGGTTGTCAATCAGATGCGTCTTGCAAAATGCTAAATGTGACAAAAGATCGGGGTGGGAAGTGTGTGTTGGCGAAGGTGGTGAAAGTAGTGAGAGAGGTCAAAAGGTCAAAAAGTGAAAGTATGGAGGTCAAGGAAAGATGTCAACCAGGAACGTGCAGTCTAAACTAGGCAGTAGGCAGCTTTGGAGGCGACGTCAAGCTTACAATTCGCCGCTGCTCGCGCGTTGGTGACAAAACAGCCAGTGGAAGGACAGCTGTTGCCCCGCGCTGTTTCGGTCCGCCACTCACTGGCCAGGTGAACAGGCTCACAGGGGTAGAGAAGAAGAGGGGCGGCTGAAGTGGGACTCGGCTTGCGGACAGTGGAGGACAGCGTACGACGTGCCTGGGACCGCTGGAACGCGCTGGAAGGTGACAGTGCTTTCAGAAATGTCCCAAAACGGCAAAGCGGCAAAAAGGATCCTCCGGGCTCCGGAGAGCACTGCACGCTGTAAGATCATTGGTTGACTGGTTTCCTCCAACAGGAGTAAACAACCGCTGTAATTACCCCGTATATTTATCATTGATACTCTTTATCACTATTTTTATAGTGTAATATATACATAATGGCTATTTCCACTGACTCAATCCACCCTTTGCTTCTCAGGAGACCTCCACGACAGCACCTTTTCCAAACTCTTTACCGTCAATGTATTTTTCGAGCTCCGTTTTGTCCCCTGGCAGGCCCCAGATTTTCAGTGTATCCTTGAAATCAGCAGACTTCCAGCACGCGTTGTCGACCTGGGCCACTGCCCTAACAGCGGACTGCTGCAGCAGTGTCAGCTTGCTAAACAGGGAAAGAGCCGTCTTGGGGGCCGAGTCTCCTCCATCGCCGCCCGTGTAGACATGTGGCAGCCACTCGTGCCGTGTGCCGTCAAAGGCTAGTTGGAGTGCAGTATCGACCAGCTCAGTGCCCGACAAGCTCTTGGCACCGACGACATTGTCAATTACCGCCTGAGCCACGGCAGGGTGCTCGCTGCCGCGTATGTCTTGAAGCAGTGGTGCAACAAAAGAAGCCAAATCATCGTCGGGGAACGGGAAACTCTCCTCTTTCTTTTCTCTGTCCTCGCTCCGCTCGCCGCTTTGCTCACCACTCTGCACGCCTTTTCGCCTCTCCGCCTCCGCTCGCAACTGTCTCGGTTCGTACTGCGACAGCACGTCCTTGCCATCCAGCAGTGGAGCCAACACGTCCGTCAACACTGTGTCGTCAAGTCCGCCTTCACCAACACCCACCAGCAGCAGCAGTGCCGAGGCGCTGCACCACTGCTCAAAGTGGGCATCAGAGTCGACAGCACCGTCCGTCTCGGCCCCCTTTTTGGTTTTGGACGCCGCCGCTGCGTGCACCTCCTCCAGCAGTTGACGGACAGACACTCTGGCAGCACGGTCGTCGTCGTTCTCGACAAACTCTACTTTCGGGTGCATATCCTCGTGGACATCCTTCTCGCGGTTCTCGTCATCACCAGCTTTTGCGGCGGTGGATGGCTTGGGCTTCGCCCGCAGCATGCCGAGTGTCAGCAGAATCGTGCCGCGGACCGTGGCCACTGTCTCGCGAGCCAACTGGTCACGCAGTTTCTGTTCAGACACGGCTGCCGTCTCTGGCTCGGGGAACAGTGCCAACAAGAAAGCCGCCTCCGACCTCACATTGGGATACTCGTCGTCCAAGCACGCATAAACAGATGCCAGGCCCTTGCGCACTCCGTCATACGTTCCCAGCTCCGCCAGCGACGTCGCCGCCATCCGCTCAGGCTCTGTCATGTATTCTACCCACGACTCTTGCCGCCTAAACGTGCTCCAGTCGTTGGTCGCCTCGGCCTTGCGGCGGGCCGCCTCCACAAAGGCGTCCCGGCGGGCCATCTCCTCGCGCGGCCATTGGGGAGATTGCCGCGCCGCCGTGGACGCTCGCCAGTCGGCAATCTGGGCACGGCTGGGCAGCCAGTGTTTGGGCGAGCCGACGGCGAGCACGGCGAGCAGCGTCAGCAGTTCAGCACGGAGTGTATCGTGCTTCTTTTCGGCTGCTTCCAAAATCGTGTACACAAAGGGAACAGCTGCACACGACGCCGTGTACCGGCTGCCTTGGTGGGTAATGGAGACATCGAGATTGCCAAAGGCTTCGTCGACGACGGTGTAGGAGGCCCCCGTGGCGGTGGTGCCGGCGACAGCGAAGCCGTTCCCTCTGCCGTTGCTGCTGCTGCTGGACACTGCTGCGTGATACAGGGCCTGCAGCCATTTGGGTGTGTCCGTGGCTTCACCGTAGGCGTGGTCGAGGCTGGCCCAGTCGACCGCGTTGAGACCAGGCAGGTCTGGCAGGTCTGGCAGGTCTGGCAGGTCTGGTGCTTGTGGCGACGCGGATGGTGCTGGTGACGAAGCAGTCGTTACTGATGCTGGCGGCCCCTCGTGTTGTGTCTGGCTCTGCGGCAAGTTGTCAGCCATGTCTGCTGCGTGTGTCTCCTTGTGCGTGTGTGTGTATGACTGGATCGGAGAAATGTCCTGCGCGTTTGCTTATTGTGCAAATCCGTACCGTTGCGCGTCGAAATTTGTAAATTGTCCGACATACGGAGTAGTGTGGTTTTGCAAAGTGGTGCGTCGCAGGTTCCCAGTAGCAAGGTTATTTTAAAGTTCTCAGCCTTCCCCGGCAGTCTGTTGGTGGGCTGTATCAAACTCCGCCCCTGGGCCCTTGTCTTATTGACTTATCGATGGAGGGCCCACTTTACGTCACAAGGCAGACAGGTAGAGGCAGAGAGGCAGACTCCCACCAGTAGGACTGTTCATTTGAATGGGAATGGTAAAAAGTATACTCTGTAATCACGACGTACTCCGTACGTGTATCGTTCTATCCGCCATTGTAATGTCCATTAAGCCGAAACACCATTCCACCAACCATTGAAGCGCAGCGCCACAATACTTCCAAGGTTTGTCGTGCCGTCAGACTTTGCAACGAGAGCCTCTTCGGTGTCCCGTAGGATGTCGTCGCAATAGTCGCCTGCGTCGCTCATGTGCAAAACCCTCCCGATCGCAGCATGAACAGCCAACAGCCTCGGGAGCGGCGAGTCGATGGTGGGCGATTGGAAAAGTGTCCGCGTCACCGGTCCTGCTATGGCACTAAACATAGGGACATCGTAGGATGAGATGCGGTACGTCCGGGGCGAGCCAGCAGCCTCAAAGTACATACGGAACGCGCCAAACTCTCGATGGCAATCTTGAGTAAGGGTGAGAGCATTGGTCGGCCGGTCAATGTCTGTGCCGGCGATGAGTCGGTGAACGTCCATGTCAAACATGTTTAGAATGCCTAATGCATTCCTTCGGGCAGCAGTCTAATGCGTATAGTATCGTCAGAGAAAACACACAAAAAAAGTAATGATTAGCGTATGAGTGAAGAGCGAGGCGGCTGCGTACGATTTGTGGATCGCCCTCGAGATCTGTGAGCGAGTGCGGAAGGATGTGCGCCACGTCCAAATTCGCGAAAGCAGTATGGTCGGTCCATTCAAAGACCTGGCCGGAGTCGTCAACGGCACTCTGACCGTGCTCCTTGTAGCGGCTCCTTACTTCTCCCCTGTCGAACACGCGTGTCACCACGCAGCGGTGCTTGTCGCGTATGAGGCAGTCTCGCCGAAGTGTCGAGATGCGCGATCGGGACCCATGTGGGACCTCGTCGGCCGGTATCGTGGGGATGGAGAGGGGAGCAGGGGTCGCTTGTGGTGTTTTGGATGCGGCCGCCTTCACTGGAATCGAGGAACAGAACAGGTCAGCAACGTGGCAAGCTCCAGGTGTGCAAGCTTAGACGGGAGACGGACAGGGAAGAAAAAAGTGTTCAATCAAATAGTCTGTGAACTGGACGGTCCCGTCGCAAAGTGCCGCCGTGTCGATGCTGGTGTCCTGAGCAAGAGTCATGTCGATGCCGACCGTAGAGAAAAAGGAACGGAGGTATGCGTCGCTGGACCGCTGGTGCAGGGAGCATCGGAAAATCTGACGCACCATCTCGATGCGACGGAAAGGGACTGATAGCGGCCTCAATTCGGCCGCCTCCAGCTTCTGCAACACTGCCTCAAAGAGGGCCGTGGCATGGTTGCGTGCTGTAGCGCTGGCAAAAACTCTTTCCTCGATCGAGAAGTTCAGGATATCTTGTGGTGATGCCTGGCGATGATGTAGCGGAGAGCCCATCCTGGTGCTCCAGGAAACAGGCAGGTTTGGAAACGCGTGATAGCAGGTGCCCTCTTTAGTTCTCTTCTAATATGTTAAGTCTGCCAGTCACATCCAGACTGGAAAATGAAAGGTGTGGGTTTTGCAAACCTGTGAACAATTCAGCATTTGCATTTGCACGGTTTTTTTTGGGGGGGTTTTTTTTAAAAAAAAAACAAACAAAAAACAACACTACCTTTTTTCCAGATGTAACGACGATTTTCGTTGCAGAAGTAATAAGAGAAACTATCGCGTTAATAGAAAAAATGTTTAAAAAATAAAGCAATATAAGAGCAGAAACATCTCTCTCACCAGCATCAATGGAGAGGCCGACATTGACGTTGGATGTCGTTGTTAGTACATATCACGTGACTCTAATACATGATATGCGCATGGTGGGCTTTTAAATCACACCGACCCCACAGCCGGCTGAGCGAAGCTAGCCGTGGGTGGCGGCTATATGTGCTGTTTGTTTGCTGTCCCAGCTGGGCTCTGGGCTAGCAAAAGCAGCAGCTGCGATGCGGAGCATTTCGTAGGCGACTAGAGGCCCAGAACCAATACCGTCATTTCTCGGTTCTCGATTCCACGGCTTTTCATACAGCCACGCCACGAGTTCGCGTCGAGTTTTGATCACTCGGCATTTCCCCACGTCAAGACCGTGACGACACAACACGACGAAACGACATCACGACGCCATTGACCATCGACCATCGACCATCCTTTGGCTGACTGCACAGCTGCCGTCCCGCCTGCTTTACCCGACAGTTAACCCCACCATTGAGTCCCAGCGCGACGACACATACACACACAATGTCTGACGACCCGCCAAACCCCATGGCCGAGTCCGGCGTGACGATGCACTCGGACAGCGAGCAGTACTCGGGCGCGGAAGACGGCCCGTTGTCGGAGGCGCCGTCGACGTCCGAGGACGGCCAGCCGATCATTCTGTACCGCCCGCCAACACTGTGGTCGCTGTTCCGCGGGGCGACGATCAATTTGTTTCTGCCGTTTGTGAATGGCATGATGATGGGCTTTGGCGAGCTGTTTGCACACGAGTTTGCGTTCCGGCTGGGGTGGAGTGGGACAAGAGTAAGTCGACGACGAAGCCGAAGAAGCGAGCGGAGCGAGGAAAGAAAAGAAGAGCGAGCGGAGCGAGGAAAGAAAAGAAAAGCGAGCGGAGCGAGGACAGGAAAGAGAAGCGAGCGGAGCGAGGACAGAAAAGAAGAGCGAGCGGAGCGAGGACAGAAAAGAAGAGCGAGCGGAGCGAGGACAAGAAAGAAAAGGACAAGAACACATGCTAACTACCAACACAGGTGTTCCCTCTCTCGCGGCGAGAGGCACATTCGGTGGGACCCGGCGTGGAGCTGCGGGAGCGGCGGTGACTGTTGCCGAGTGTGGACGAGCTTGCGGCGCTAGAGTACTGAAGGGTGTGTGGAGGGAGATGCTGTCAGGTGCGGCCGCGACCAGGTCCGGCCAAGGTCGACGCTGTGTCGGTATGATGCCGGTTGAGGCTGTCGGTCCGCCCTCCACATTCCACGACACTTCAACATGCCGACGACACTGGCTTGGAGGAGCATCGATGAACGGGAAGGAGTACATTTCAACACAAAATGGTGACCGCGTGGTCGCGTGGTCTCGCATCTCCACCAAAGACGATGGATGATTTTTCACAAAAAATAGACTTGGACATTGGCGCATGATACGGATCTACAAAGGAGAGCGGAAAGGGGAAAACACAGAAAAACAAAGAAGCATATCTGTACATAGGAGAGAGCATAGTACGAGCATGGACATGAACATGAACATCAGAGCATCTGGACATAGTAAACACAAATTCTCCTACTGTCGTGGCATCAGGTGTTGGCATGATCTGTAGCTAATTATTCTGCCATGGTCGACAGAATAAATTAATGAAACAAGTCAGGACGGATTCTCGATCCATTTTGTCAAATACAAATACGACGTGCTTGTATTCTCATCTCCATCTTCCCACTCTTGTTTATCATTTCTCACAAACTCATCTAAATCTACACCGTTTCCTTACTCCTTTTCTTTTTTTATCCTCATCTTTATCTACTTTATTCAACATGTCCGAGGTCTGCATTGACGAACCCATTAAACTACTCAACGGCAAACGGGTCTGTCGCCGCCACCGTCAGGGTCACTGCTTCGTCTCTTTGCTCTTTGGTTAGCCATATTACAACACCGCCGGTACACAAATAGTATCTGTCGTTCTTTCATAAAGGAAAACCCCTATTCAAGAGGGATTGATGCCCCGACTTGTTACTTATCCTCACCATATCCATTTAATTCCACTGCTTCATAAAGTCGTATCCAAGCCAAAGAACTTGTTCTGCTTGATTTGGCAAATAAATCAAGCCTACGAATTCTTCTTAGCATAAGTAACTTCTTCTCGAGTTCTTTCCTTACTGTATATCCCTAGTACAAAACAACCTTTAACAAACAAATGCATAGCCAGATACCACGCAGTTAGAACACAATCTCTCGATCCTCAATAGAGGTACTATACAAGCAAAACCAGCCTTACTCCGTACACCGTACGCCATTGTTTGTTGTCTCTTGTCGTCCTTCAATGTTCGCTGGTGAACGCCCTTTTCTGTCATTTCTGCTGCTGTGGCCAGGCGGCAAGGCGTTACTAGCCGCGTACACACCACCATCTTTGCGGCTGGTCTTTGAGATGTTCTGAATCTGATGATGGCATGGTGATGGTGATGCGATGCTGTGATGATGTGGGGCTGTTGATGGTGGTTTTGGTAGGAGGAAAGAAGAAGAGGAAGATGAGGAGATGAAAACATTATAAGAGGGAGAATAATTGGAAGCAATTTGACGATATACACCAGTCCGTTCTTAATAACATATGAGGGAAGAGATACGACGTACTTGGGAGAACAAGATGAGGTGGGAGTTCGTTTGTAAGAGCTACTTGCATGCAATGCATGCCGAGATCGTCTTCTGATTGGCTAACAATGTCTTCTATAAAGTAGCTGTCGCTCGCCGGCTTCTAAAAGTAGGCCTGTTCAATACTGACCAACCAGCGTTCTCGATTGGTTTAAGGGACGTTTTTGCGCCTGCTCTAGCCTGGGCCCTGGCAGGCTGGCACCAACCACGCCTGGGCCAGCTGGGCCAGGCCTACGGTCCCCGCGGCCGAAGAAAAAAATCGACATCGAAAGATTGGAGCGATGCGATAATTGGACGACGCACTACGACGAATTGTTCTCGACGCCCTTCGCACCACAACCGCAGACCACCAACACCAAAGGGGCATTTCTTTGCGTGCCCTTGTCCTCGACGTTGTCTGCAAAAGAAAACACACAATGCTTCCCAGCAGGGGCCTCGTCCAGTCCAGCCAAGCCCTGCGGCTTCGGCAAGTGGTGAGTCGAGATGCTCTCTATTGACAAACGATCTTTTGACATTCGCCCACTAACGACACCAGACACCACGAGCAAGATGTGCACGCACGTTTAGCACGGCCATGCGCAGCCGGTCAGGCGCCACGTCGATGCCGGCCTCGGGTCTTGCGCTGGGCCAGCTGTCGGGCCGTCGCGTGGCTGCTGCTGCTTCCATCACAAACTCGAGGACTGCTCAGCACACTCTCACGCCTCCCTCGTCGGCTGCCGCTTTCTCGCTGTGGCCCTTTGGCTCGTCCGGCAAGAAGTTCAACGAAGTCGATGTCGCCGCCAGCGCCGCTCAGACTGCTCAGACTGCTCAGACTGCTCCCACCACACCAACAACACCATCACAAGCCGCCGCCGAAGCACCCGCCTACTCTGCTCCTGTGACCGACGCCGCCTCGACTGCTTCTTCGACTGCTTCTTCAACAGCAGCCTCATCCTCTTCATCCCCATCACACGCCGAGTTTGCCGCCGACCCGGCCGCCCTCCACGAGATTCTCGACGGCTCTGCCCTGCTCGACATGGCCGACAACCAGATTGGCTACCTGCACGCTCTCGGCCTCGATTTCGGCTGGGGCCCGACGGCCATGTGCCAGTGGGCGCTCGAGCACATCCACGTGTACACGGGTCTGCCGTGGTGGGCGTCCATCATTGGTGTGGCCGCGCTGTTCCGTGCGGCCATCTTCTTGCCGTCCCTGACAGCCGCTGAGCAGAGCGCCAAGATGCAGGTGCTGCGGCGGAACCCGCGGTACGCGCAGGCCATGGACGAGATGCAAAAGATGGCATTGAAGGGCGGCGCGGCTGGCCAGGCCAAGGCCATGGAGGCGCGCCTGACTATGAAGCGGCTGCAAGAGGCCATGAATATCTCCATGTGGAAGATGTTTATCCCCATGGTCAACGTGCCCTTTGGCTACGGCATGTTCCGGCTGCTGCGGTCCATGGGCGCTTTGCCTGTCCCCAGCCTGGAGACGGCCGGTTTGCTGTGGTTTACCGACCTCACCGTCCCCGACCCCTACTTTGTTCTGCCCGTCCTGTCCGCCGGCATCATGTACCTCATCTTCCGCACCAACATCAAGTACATGGCCCCCGAGCAGCAGCAGACCATGAAGTGGGTGCAGATGGCCATCACCCCCATCTCCATTATTGTCACCATCAAGATGAGCGCCGGCGTCACCTTCTTTTTCCTGTCGTCGTCCCTCCTGCAGCTGATCCAGACCTGGCTGTGGCACCAGCCCTGGCTGCGCAACTGGAAGGGCCTGCCGCCCATGCACGAGATGCTGCAGGGCGGCGCCCTCAACAATGTTCCCGGCAGCGGCGCGTCGGCCGCCCAGCAGGCCGCCCGCCCTGTCGCCTTCCGCGTGGACCCCAACTCGTCCTGGAAGGCGCCCCGCGCCACCTCGACCGGCGCCAAGGAGGCGGACGCCGAGACCGCGTCGGATGCCGACGCCGCCAAGAAGATTGAGCAGCAGATCTTGACTCAGCCGCCTTCAGCTCTCGAGTCGGCCAAGAAGGGCTGGGACAAGCTGATGGGCACCGCCAAGGAGAAGCAGGCCTCCAGCAAGGACAAGGAGGTCCTGCGCAAGGCCCAGGACTACGAGAAGCGCCGCGCCATGGAGGATGACATGCAAATGTTCCAGCGCCGCGAAGCCGAGCGCCAGCTGCGCGACATGAAGAAGCAGCTCGACGCCAGCAAGAAGAGGAACGAGAACAGCAAGTGGCAGTAGACGGCGACCAACTTTACGACGAAGGGAGGAAAGAGAAAAGAAGACAATCGACCGGAGGGAGGACGGAGAAAAGAAGACGATCGACCGGAGGGAGGACAGAGAAAAGAAGACGATCGACCGGAGGGAGGACAGAAGAGGGGGAACTTTGTAACAATATAATGCATCGACCTCAAAATGGACGGGAGACGGAAAAGCATCACGGCGTGTTGTTTGTTAGACGTGGTCGGGGGGGGAGACTTTTAAAAGTCATTTCATGTTTATGTTTACTTTTTATTGGATTTATTTTGGGCAGAAAATGGGGGTATGCGATGGCTATCTGTTTGCCATCCTTGACTGTGCATTTTTGCATCTAGGCCTTTTATTTTCACGTTTTCTTATCTGTCTTCACTGTACATAGACTCAAAAAGAATCTTCACTCGGAGCATAAAGTTACTGGCAAAAGATTTTCTTGTCGCGGACATGTTTATATTCAGAAAAATTCATAATAATAATAATGATAACAATGTGGATGCACCCCGATTTGTACACACAAGTTAAAAACGCGCAAACATAAATGGTGAATCGAGAAACATAATGTATATTCACAAAACATGCGGGCACACTCGTATCCAAAAGACTTAAAAGACTAAAAGACTGTCCCGTCCGAGTCAATCAGAATTGGTGGCTCCTTGGTGTTCGGCCGCGACATCTCGGCTATTTCACGACCACCCTGTAAGAAGTTAGCACTGTACGCACTCAGAAATACATGTTTCGCTGTTAAAGTGGCGACGACGTACCTTCCAGCTGCCTGCTTCGAGAATTTGTGGCAGGCTCAGCTCGTGGCCCTGAAGATCCGCCCGCAGCGCCTTGTTGACCTCGACCGCCAGACGGTCCAGGAAGCCGACCGTGACTGCACGCCACTCGACAACAACATCATCACCGGGCTCAAACATGGGCGCCACCTCGACGCCCGTAGCGCCTGCTGTGCGGTCACAGTATGCCCTGTAGTTGGCCAGGCCGCGCTCCTGGTCGGCCGGCTTCAGTGTCAGCACGCCCAGATCAATAAACAGGCCGCCGTTGCGGTACTCGGGCAGACCCGTTAGCAGCTCGGTGCCGGCAAAGTGGATCTTGAGGAGCGACTGCATCGGCTGCATCAGCGAGTACGTGAGCCACTGTGTCAGCTTGTGGAAGGGCACAATCGACTCCCAGGCAGCGACATCCGCTACCGAGTTGGACGAGGCCGAGGTCGGGAAGGGCGAGAAGGTCGGTGTCGATGACTTGCGGCCGCCTGGTGAGCCGGGCGAACCGGCGGGGCGGGGCATACTGCTGCATGGCCAGGCATCGCCCAACGAGGTGCCGTTGATGGCTGTGCGTGCGTCAGGCCAGATTGGTGCCAGGCCGTCCATCAGCAAGCTCCACAGCACGGGCAGGAGAACAATGGGCATCGACGACGCCTGCGTCGTGGGGTGCGCCAGCAGATAGTCGACCATGTTGCCGGGGCGGCCGTCCTTGCCAAAGACTTCAGGGTTGGCAGCGAGCGCGTCACCCAGACGCATCAGCAGGCTGGCACGGCCCTCCAGACCGGCCACGATGTTCCCCGGCTTGGACTGCAAACCCTTGGCCAGGTCGTCGACTGTCAGGGCACGTAGACCGTCCATGTCGACTTGTGTCTTGTTGGCCGAGGGCATGCTCGAGAACAGACCCGCCTTGAACATCTCCAAACTGGCCACGGCCAGACCTTCTGACCGCCGGTAGAAGCGGCCGTTCTCTGTGCTCTTGTACTGCCACTGTGTACCTGCACCGGCATCCAACAACACACTGACGAGGAAGAGGTCGATCAGGCGGCGACACTGCTCGGTGCTGTCGATCTCGGGAGGGAACGTCTTGAGCAGCAGGGCCACCCGGTCGCGGCCGCCAACGGCAAAATGCTGATACCGGCCGTGGGGCGGTATAGACTGAGCATACGGTGCGTCATAGTCACGCTTAATGATCTGGCCGACAAACCGCACGACGTCAGGGAATTTGGACATGTCCACATCAAAGTGGTGGAGCTCGTTGCGCAGGGCCTTGTCGCCAATAATACGCGACCGCTCACGCACGGCGTTCAGACTCCGCAGGTAGCCCGCCGGGTCCAGGGCTGGGTCGGGCGGCCGGGGCAGGTCGACTTTGGGCAGGTGGACGGGCGAAAAGGGCGTCGAGGGTGTTCCTGGCATGGAGCCCGAGGAAGCGGCAGTGGCCGACGTAGCGGCGGTGCCGGCGGTGCCAGCAGACGAGCGGTTCATTGTGCGTGAAGAAAATCCGTAATGTTGGGATGAAGCAGAAGGAGAGAGGGGAGACTTGAGAGAGTTGCCTGAATTTATGGAAGCATTTGAATTGGACGAGTTCAGGCCATTGGCGGTGTAGTCTGCAGCCGTCTTCGGCGACGCCTTATCCTTTCGTGTAAAGAGGCCCATTGTGACCTGGGGGCGTTTTCTGTCGTGTGAGCTTGGGAAGCCCGATATGTGAGAGTGAGGGGAAGCGAGGGAGGAGGAGGGGGGTGCCGATAACACCGATTTGGGCGAAGATAGGAGGTCAGCGGGCCAGTAGATTTGGAGATTTGGTGCTGTCTTTGTTGGTGGTTCTCCGTAATTCAGTATTACAAAGTACTCCGTAGATAGAGGATGCTGGGTGGAAGCTGCCGAAGGGAGGAGTTGCCCTGTCGATCTAAGGGCCTGACCTGGGGTGAGCGCCGCGAGGAGCTTCTTTCTTGGGCGAAAGGCGGGTGAGTTGGAGAGATACGAATAGGCGCCGAAGATAAGCGTATTTAGATTGGATAAGACGAATCCAGGGGAACGGCCGATTGACTTTCTTTTAAAGTCGTTCTGTCGTCTTGTTTTTTTTTTGTTTTTTTTTTTTGTTTTCGGTTTTTGTTTTTGGCGGGGATCGTTCGTTCGGTTGTTTTTCTTTTTGCAACCTCTCGGCACTTCTGACAATTCGAAGATGGAGGATCGACTTCACAACTTTTGGATTTCGATGTGCTTTTGAGCGGTTCAAGAAAATATATGGGAGATGGTCAAAGAGCTGTTCAAGTGGGGAACGTCGGGCGATCAGAGCTTGCACGAGCTGAAAGTGGCGAAACGACAAGGAACAGAAGACGAACGACGGCGGCAAAGGCAGACGAGTGGATGAGAAATGACGAAACAGCAGTTGCGAGCTGAAGCAGAAGAGATGAAGTGGACAAGGGACGACGGCGAGAAGGAAAAGGGGAGGAGTGGAAGTTAAGAGAGGGATGAGGAGAAGAGAAAAAAGAAAAGAGAAAGGGGGAGCGAGGTCAGAAACAGGCAATTGGCCAAGGGGACTCTTCAAGAGAAAAGGAAGAGCTCGACAAGCTGGGGCAAGCTCCTGAAAATAGGACGAACACAAGAGGAAAAGCTGCCGCGCCTACGAAAAGGACGGTCAGTTCGGGGTCTCGACGAGTCGAAAGGTGTGGGTGTGGAGAGCAAGGCCCTGGAAGGAGAAGCCAAACCAGGACGGGGGGGGGGGGGGGCAGCGGACGACGAGGTGGGCGAGGTGGGCAATGGGCAGAGAAGCCGTGGCGGAACTAACGATTGTTACGACAAAAAGGTCCAGAAACGAACTGTACCGAATGTGTAATATACACTATTTCGTACGCAAACGTCGTGGGGCGAGAACGAAGATGGGACCGCAAGCAGCCAATGTGAGGCCAAGCTGACGGCGGACGTCGAGCGAAGGTCGGTGCGAGGAGAGAGCGCTCCGAGGTGTGAGAGAGAGACGAGGAGCGAAATGAGTGGCTGTCAAGGTGAATAGGTGAGCAAAAAGACACGGGTGAGGTGTAAGGTGAGGCTTTGTGTAATAAAGAAAAAAATTGTTGGTTGACAAAGTGTGTCTCGCTTCGGGAGATGCCGAGGACTGGTCTTTCAAGTGCAATGGGCGGGAAGACGGACGCGGGACGAGGTGGCGGAACAAAGACAAAGCGCAAGGCTGAAGCTCGACTTTGGATTTTGAAGATGTAAAAAGGAGAAGAGACAGACGAGAGGGGAAAAAGAGAGGAGAGAAAGAAAGGACAGGAGAAAAAGAGAGAAAGAGGAAGGGGCAGAGCAGGACGAGAACGAGGCAAGAGCAGCTGGGGGCGTATTAGAAAGAAAATGGCAGGCACGCAGAGAGGCTGTACGTTTGTAGGGTCGCAAAGGGGAAGGCGACAGTGGTGGTGGTATCAAGCACACTACGAGCACACACAAAAGATACAGAAATACAGAAGATACAGACAGGCTGGTGATGGTGAGAGATTCCAGGAAGGCACGACGGAGCAGTATCTACGAGACGAAAGAGACGAAATAGGCAGTGGCCGGGCATGGCCCAAGAAAAAGCATGAGCGAGCACCAGAAGAAGCAAAAATTCGAATAGGGGTTGAAGTGGAATACAAGTCCCAAAGAGGCAACAGCAAAACCAGGGGAAGCGAGATTCAGGAGAATTGACAGAAAAAAAACAGGACAAAGTCAGAAAGGCGAGAAAAGCGAGAACGGCTAGGAAGCTAGAAAAGCACGACAACAAGCCCATGGGGAAGAGCCACGAAAGTCTGCCCGTGTTTGTTTTTCACCACTATTTTTTCCAGCCTTTTCTCAAGCCTTCCCCTCCACGCATCCTGGCCGTAGCTCAAACTTTGTCCGGCCGCTCCAAGCCCAATTCGACACAAGCTTCGAGCACTTATGCACATCCACAGAGGCAAGTTCACGCCAGTAGCTTTGTTGTGGCCTGTTATGGCCTGCTACGGCTTGCTATGGCTTGCTGTGGTTCTCTGCCAATGCGTCTACGAAGTACTGTGCGTCTAGGAGGGAACAGGGAGCTGGAGGGAACAGGGGGCAAGGAGCTGTGGTATGGTGGTGGCGGCCGTCACTCCACGCGGACGTGAGACTGTGCGATGCGAGGCTAGGAACACAAATAACAAGGACTGAGGTTGAAAACCAAAGTGGAAGAACAGAAGAGTATGAAGGCAAAAGAGTGGCGGACAAAAAGAGACAAAAACGGCAAAAAGCCACAAGGACGAGAAAGCAGGGGTTGCAATGAAGAGGGTTGCCAATAGCGTTGGCGGCGTCGGGAGGCCCTAGCCGAGACCGAGGAGCGAACAGGGCCGAGGAGGAATGGAGAATAGAAGGAGAATAGGGAGAAGGGGAATAAGAGAAGGGTGATGATGGAGGGGTCTACTTTACGGAACGGAACTACGGACGATGGCGAGCAAAAGAACAAAACAACGGGCGTGGCCGCTTGATTGGCAGATCTTCGACAAGAGACAGCGGTTGCGCAGAAACACAAAACGCAAAACACACAGAGACACACAGAAAAGCATAAGCAATCGTGGGATGCACAAGTCGTGGGACGTGGGACAACAATTAAAAAAAGACAACACGCGGCGGCGTCCGTCAACCAGTCAACTTGAAGCCTCTTGAGAGATTCGAGGCGCCTCCTCTTTCGAAACATGTGTGCCTTGGCTTGGTCCAGGAAGGCCCTTGTTGAGTGGTTTCTGACGACGGAGCAGGCCCCGAAGCGAGAAAGCCAAAAGTCCAAAGAAATAAGCAGCGAAAAACAGACCGGGGAGAACAAACTCATACCCGGTCGTTGCAAATTGACAACCTTTTGAATTGTTCCTGGAAAGGCCAGACCAATGTCTTAAAGGACCCGTCTTGAACGTTCACAGCACATCTTACGACGTACGACACAGTGACGGACGAGAAACGGAGCCGTTTAAGAGAAAAAAAAAAGAACACGCAAAAAGCTAAAATGACCCAGAGGAAAAAAGAGGATCGAAGAGGATCGAAGAGGGTCAGCTCCAGAATGCAGGAAGCTCAGGCCAGAACTGTCCCCGTCACTCTCCACTCTCCATATCCGCAGAAACCTGTACATATACCTGTTCCGGGCCGCTGAACTTGAGCTAATTCGCAGACAGCCACGAGTTTTGTGCAAAGCTCACACTCAAAATCTTTTAGTACTCCGTAGAAAAGATGGACATGCACATCGGACTGCACATCGGGCTGCGCATCGAACGGCAAAACAACAGGAAAGGAAAGGATGTGCAAAGAAACGTGCCAGAACCCTGTTGGTGGTGCCCATGCGCTGGCTAGGTGGGGGAGCAAAAGTGATGTGATGGGTGTGATGGACGACGGACGAGAGACCAAAAAAAAAAAACAGAAGGGAAAAGGAAGAAAAAGAAAACAGAAAAATGGGAGAGAGAAGACGAAAAGAAAAGAGGTGGGACTCGGTGGAGAAACACGAACGGACCGCAAACTGGTGCCAGCCCCGTTTGGGCATGTCGGGGCGGCGACCCACGGCCTGCCAACGGAACAGGGGGGTAGTGCAGGGGTAGTTTTGGGTGGTGGTGGTGAGAGAGAAAAGAAGGAGAGGGAAAAAGAAAAGAAAGAGTGGACAAGGGTACATCAACGAAAAGGAGGGTCAATGAAACCATATGCAGGTACCAGGATCGGGTAAAGAGGGAGAAGAAAGAGGGAAGGAAAAGAGGAGAGGTGAAAGCCAAGGATGAAGTCAAAGTGATTGCAGGAGGGATAACAAGATGAAGACAACACCGACGTCGACAGCGTCTTGTCTCGTCTACTGCGTACGGAGTACACATCGGATAAGGAAACAGACGACGTACGAAAGGAGGCAAGGGTGGCGTCGCCGTTTCCCGTTGTGGTTTGCTGCATGCCGCTGTCCTCTCCTCTTTCCGTTACTTCTACGACGTACTCCGTATTCTCCTCTGAGCTGTTAATCTCTTGTCGACGTCGCTATCTTTCTATCTCTTCTCTCCTTGCCGGACTGTCCTAGCCGGCGGCTTGTTATGCCAGCCGGGGAATCAAATATGCCGCTCGTTGATCGAGAAAGACCAGGGTGGAAAGTGGACATCGTGGAGCGCCATCGGTGTGATAGAGGTTGAGGGAGGATGGGCTTTGAAAAAGTCACGGAACAGAAAAAGAAGAATCCTAGGTTCCCCCCCAAATCCTTGCTGGAGAACAGGTCCGGATTACGCCGAGTGAGAGCGAGGACAGGAGGATTAAGGAGAAAGGAGAAAAAGAGAAAGAGCAAAGAAAGAGAAGTTTCGCGGCCGCGCTGTTCTGTTGTGCTCGAGGCAGGACATGACAAGGTGGCAACGCAACAAGAAGACAGGAGGCCAGGAGAGGTGGAGAGACCACGTTCGCTTACAACGTGCAACGCGGTTGTGGCCCTCCTTCTCACCACTATCCACCATTTTTGTGTGTCCCTTCGTGCCCCTCCCACTCTGACAGCATTCTGACAGGATTGATACGACCTGGTACCTGGACCTGGCCAGGAACAAGAAGAGACAGTGAGACAAGAAAGACAAAAAAGGGCAAGACCGGGGACAAGAGGGGGCCGCCAACGGGAACCACAAGGATTCCCAGGATCCAAGACGCTGGACCGGAAAAAGTGGACAGTGCTTTTCATCCTTCAAGTCATCCTTCAAGCCATCCTTTCCTGTTCTTCACCGTCCCTGTTATTCCATAATCATGACCTCGCTCTTGATCTCTTGGTATCTGATTTAGTTGTGCGCGAGACAGAGGTCCATCACAGTGAAAAATCAAATGCCGACAGGTAAACACTGTTGGGAGAGATGGCGATGGATGACGAGGCTGGTCCCGCATCGAGGCATCCGAATTCTTGCTGTTTTCTTCTTTTCAAGGACATCCCCAGAACCTGGTCTAGGCCCGAGTGGGCGCTTTGGTCCGCGGAGTGTTCTTCCGCTTTATGTTTACTTCCCTGCGCCTCTGCACAGTTGCTATCGGATATGCTACCTTTTTAGCAAGAAAGCGTAATATGTACGGCGTAGATAAAAAGAAACATGAATTCACGCAAAAACCCATCTTTTTCCACATTGAGTCTGTAGTCGTGTTGGGTGTGTAGTATGTCGCCGTACTATTGCGACAAGTGGGATACTCCGTCCTCCGGAGATTTTTATTCCGTTACTTCGTACAGCGCTTGCGTCCTGTGCGACATTATTTTGTCCCCATCACATCCTCCGTCACTGTCGCCTCTTCCATCATGTATGTACCCTCGTATATTTCCCCTCTTGCGGCTTTTGCGGGCTGCAGGTATCTCGAGCTAACTTCTCGGCCTGCCTCTGAATTTCGCCATCCTATGGCAGTGATGCTCGTTACGCGCGCCTGTCGATGTGTCATGATATCGTTCATGTTAGTAGGTGCTGTGGGTTAGGCACGTTCTTGGTCTTGTTTCTGTGACTTTGCTTTTCATTGCGTAAAAATCAATCTGGTATTTAAAGACTGGTCGGGTCAGTGGCTGTGCGAAAAACAATAAAGTGAAGGAAAGAGAAGAACCGACTCACCGTTAAAAGAACACGTCCATTTCCTCCCACTCTGCAGCCCAGGTGTGCAGCTTTTGATACAGACTTTGTTGTAGCGACGCCGGCATCGACCGGTCTGCTTTTATCACGTGTCCCGCTCGACGTCGTTCGTTATCGTTCGTTTCTCCTGTTCACCGCCGTTTACGAAAGGATATCGGCCACGTTCATCGGCATCTCGTCAATCTGGGTCGAGTAGTACACTGGCGAGTCAGAAGGGGACATAGGATACAGAAGAGACAGAAAAGAAGAGGTGGGCTTACACTCAATATCCCGCAGGATGCGCACATCTTCGTTGGTGACAAAGTTGATGGCGACGCCCTTGCGGCCAAAGCGGCCGGAGCGGCCGATACGATGGATGTAGTTTTCACGGTTGCTCGGCAGGTCGTAGTTGATGACGAGCGAGACCTGCTGGACGTCGATACCGCGCGCCCAAACGTCGGTCGAGATGAGGACACGCGTGTTGAACTGGCGGAAGTCCTGCATGATGCTGTCGCGCTCCTTTTGGGGCATTTCGCCGTGCATGCTGCTGACGGTAAAGTTGGACTCGCGCATCTTGTCGGTGAGCCAATCGACCTTGCGGCGGGTATTGCAGAAGATGACAGCCTGGGTGATGGTCAGAGTATCATAGAGATCGCACAGGGTGTCAAACTTCCACTCTTCCTTTTCGACGGCGATAAAGTACTGTTTGAGGCCTTCGAGTGTAAGTTCGTCACGCTTGACGAGAATGCGGACGGGGTCCGTCATGAACTTGTACGTCATTTCCAAGACGTCCTGGGGGAGGGTGGCCGACACCACAACAACCTGCGTGGCGGGCGGCAGGTACCGGTACACCTCGTAAATCTGTTCTCTGAAACCCTGGTTCAAAAGCTCATCGGCCTCGTCCAGCACGAGCATCTTGATGTTACGCGTGCGCAAGTGGCGCCGGCGGATCATGTCGGCCACACGGCCGGGTGTGCCCGACACGATGTGCTGGCCGTGGTCGAGCTTGCGGATGTCCTCGCCGACGTTGGTGCCGCCGATGCAGGCGTGGCACTGAACGTTCATGTAGTCGCCCAGCGCTTTGACGACGCTCTGGATCTGGGTGGCGAGTTCGCGTGTCGGTGACAAGACGAGCGCCTGGGTCTCCCGAGAAGCGGTATTGATGACCTGGAGAGCGCTGATGGAAAAGGTCGCCGTCTTACCCGTGCCGGACTGGGCCTGGGCGATGGTGTCGCGGCCTTTGCAGATCTGGACAATGGCGCGGGACTGGACGGCGGAGGGGGTTTCGTAGCCGTAAGCATAGATGCCGCGGAGGAGGTTTTCTGTCGGGGAGTTAGTGAATGAGCAGACGGCGGGGCGAAGAAACAGCGGCTACGCCGGGACTCACCCTTCAAGCTCATCGACTCAAACGTGGGAAAGACTTTGACTTCCTTGGAGGTGGTCAACTCCACGCGGTCGTCGAGCTTGCTGGACTCGGCCATGATGGGTGTGTGGATGTGTGGATGTGTGGATGTGTGGATGTGTGGGTGTGTGGACGTAGTTAGAGTATGGTAGAGTCGAGTTAATTCGCAGCGGCAGTCGTTTGTTGTTGTGTGTCGTGGTTGACGCCGCGATGTCCGTTTTGCCGTTTCTTTGTAGCTCCCTGGCAGATGCACTAACAAAAAAGTTCGAGGCTAGCCCGCCACCGCCCTGTCGCCTGGCCCGCCCACTGAGTACGGAGTACAGTCGCGCCTGCCGTTGCCCGCCAGCACGCGAAGCCTTGCGCCGGAAAATTTAAACTCCGACGCCTACAGGCAAGAGCTCAAAGACAATTGCCACCAAAACAGCGACGACAGCCGCTCCTCACGTCTCTTCCCTCCCATCTCTACAACAACACCACCACCACAACGTCGCCACAATGATCCTCGAAGAAATCCGCTACATCCTGGAAGACCTCGAGCGCCTCGAGCAGGCCGTCGTCGACCGGCTCGTCGACGCGCCGACGCAGGTGCGCGACCGGCTGAACCGCGAACACGAGGTCGCGCAGCTGCTGGACCACATGCAATCGCAGTCCAGCGAGGCCCTGCGGCTGTACGGGGACGCCAACGACATGCGGCGAGACGAGGTGACACTCTCAGGCGAGGGGGATCCTCTGGCCCTCTTCTACAAGCACTGCAACGAGACCCTGGCGTACCACCAGCGCTACCCGACCGACCAAATCGACCAGCCCGAGCTGCGGTACCGCCACAAACCCCAGCAGCTCTTGTCCGAGTACGGAGAGTTCCAGCCGACACTGGTCGACACAATGTTCTCGGGCGAGGAGGGGTTTGGCCGGTTCTTCGATTTGAACAGCAGCTACGAGTCGTTTGTCAACCTGCCGCACGTCAAGCGGGCGACCTACCTGCAGTACCTCGAGGTGTTTGACCAGTTTGGCGACAGCAATCCTTATATGACGGCCCTCAAGCGCAGCGACAAGCTGACCGAGGATTACTTTCAGTATGTTGGCGGGCTGGCCGACTACCTGGAGGGGTTCATGCGCAAGACGCGGCCCCTCGAAAACCTGGACCGCGTGTTTAGCGGGTTCGACGACGATTTTGACACGCTCTGGGACAAGGACGAGCTGCCCAACTGGAAGGCGGAGACAGCCGCGACGGAAGGAGACAGCACAAACGGTGGTGCTGACGGCGACACACCTGTCCTGAGCTCGCCCGAGGCGGTTTGGTGCCCCGACTGCGAAAAGGAGTTCAAGAACCATAACGTCTACAAGGGCCACCTGTCCGGACGGAAGCACGTCAGAGCGGCGGAAGCGAGAGCAGCCAGTGGAGCATCAAACGGCAACGGCAACGGCAACAGCAGTAGTGGCAGCGCCTCTGCAGCCGCTGCTGCTGCCAACCGCCTCAAGGAGCGCGCTGTGGCCGCCCGCGAGTACCGCGTGCAACGCCTCACTGCCGCCATGAGCACAGAAAAGGACGACACACGCGTCAACGTCGAGCGCCGCCAGGGCATGACGGAGCGCGAGCGGCGGCAGGAGCTGGACAACCTGTACGCGATGCTGCAAGAGTCGGCACAGCCGATGGAGGTTGATGCTCACGCCGAGGGCGAAGGCGAGGATGGCGAGGGCGAGGGAGGCGACGACGACGACAGGGTGTACAACCCCTTGAAGTTGCCGCTGGCTTGGGACGGCAAGCCGATTCCGTTCTGGTTGTACCGGCTGCACGGCTTGGGCGTCGAGTTTGACTGCGAGATCTGCGGACAGTACACGTACATGGGCCGGCGGGCATTTGAAAAGCACTTCAACGAGAGCCGGCACATCCACGGCCTGCGGTGCTTGGGCATCAACAACCCGGGTCTCTTTAGGGACATTACGAAAATCGAGGAGGCGCTGCGGCTGTGGGACAAGCTGGAAAAGGAAAAGAAGCGCAACAAGCAGGACGAGAGCGGTGTTGTGCAGATGGAGGATGCCGAGGGCCATGTGATGCCCGAGAAGGTGTACTACGATCTGCAGAAGCAGGGTCTTGTCTAGTTCAGGGAGGGATAGAGGGGATAGATTTGTTTGGCCATGTACAGTAGATGTCTCAATATACCCGCCAGCCATGCTTACGTTGCGCCTTTCTTTCTTCGTCACTTCCTTTCGCCAGTGTTCAAGCGTCAACCGGGCCCGTCTTGTTCTCGACCAGACTGACATCCACCTTCTCCGCCTCGACGACACGGTGCCCATCCTCGCTCAAGTGCACAACCACCTCGTCGCCAAAGAGCTCGCCAATCTCTTCCAGACTCAGGTTCTTGGTCTCCGGGATGAAAAAGTAGATGAGCACAATCGAGATGACGTTGAGTCCGGCATACACAAGGTACATCTTCCAGCCAATCGTGCGGGCTGCCGTGGCCGCCGGTGTCGTGAACGTGATGGCGCCCAAAAAGTAGGCAGCAAACCCGAGAGCCACGCCTTTGGCACGCAGCGTCGTGGGAAAGATTTCTGACACGTAAACAAACTGCGGCGGGTCCAAGAAGAAGCCGTAGCACCCGACATAGATCCAGAGAAAGGCAACCGTGGCGGCCGCGCCGGCCTTGTTGGTCGACGAGACGTAGTATTTTTGCAGCACCATCTCAATGATGAGCATCACCGTGATGACAATATAGCCGGTTACTACACCAGCGTGTTAGCAGAACACCGGATAGAGGCAGTAATGTAAGATCAACTCACACAGCAAGGTCCTCCGTCCCAAGCGGTCCATCAGCGCCGACGACAAAAAGTTGGGCGCCGTTCCGATCAGGGTATAGAAGCAGTAAAAGAGCAACGGCAGCCAGCCCTTCAGGTCGAGACTCTGGTACAAAAGCAGCTGGAAATTGCCAATCGCCAGGATTCCTGTGCTCTGCGTGGCAAACAACAGGAACATGGCCGTCAACGACCGCCGCCGCCACGAGGGCACCGTAAACATCTTGAGGAACGTGACGTTTTCCTTCCTGTCGTGGTCGACCTGCAGGACAATCTGCTGGAACTCGGCCTGCGAGGCTTCTTCGTTGGGGTCGTCCACGGGATCGTAGTGCAGCTTCCGCAAAACTTCCCAGGCTTCGTCGCGACGGCCCTGCCAGGCGAGCCAGCGCGGGGACTCGGGGACCCAGTAGATACCGGCGAGGGTGATGATGGGGCCGACGACGCCGAGGGCCAAGAGGAGGCGGAATTGGACCCTGCATGCTGTCAGCAGTGAGATAAGTGCTGGAGAGGGAGCACATAATTGTTGTGTGTTGTTGACTTACATTTCATTCTTGGCAAAGTAAGTACCGAAGCCGGACCAGGAGCAGCTGTGATGTTAGAGAAGCGAGAATACATATTGTTTGGATGGCTCGACTTACACGACATAGCCAGTGGCCAGACCACAGGCCGTCAATCCGTTCAGCAGCCCGCGGTTGTTCTTGTTGGCCACTTCGGTAATGTACAGCGACACAAGTGTCAGACTCTGGCCAAGACCCAGGCCTTGAATAAAGCGTGTTGACACGAGCATGGCCACATTGGCGGCACCGGCGCAAAGTGCACCGCCGATCAGCGCGAGAACTTGACTGAGAATGATAGTCCTTTTGCGCCCGAGCCAGTCACCGACAAGGCCCTGCATAATGCATCCAAAAGCACACCCGGCGGCAAACAACGACTGCACTGTGAGTAGAAAATCAATACGGGAGAGGAGCGGAGGAGGACTCACATTGACAGCACCCTCGATGGACGCCGTGTAGGCACTGTCGGGATCGAGGTTAAAGTAAACATAGAAGCCGGGCTCGCCAATGGCTTGAATCTGGGCGTGTTAGATGACATTTGATTTGATCGTTTGTGGTTTTGACATACAAAAATGGCAAAGGCAAAGCCATAGGTCCAGGCACCGACGGCCACAAAAATACACACCCCGACGGTGTACTTGTTGATACGTCTCCCCATTGTGGGTGGGCTTGAGATGGACGGGCCAAGTCAGTAATCAGTGTTGTTGTGTTGTTGTGTTATTCGTCAAGTCTGTGTCAAGTCTGTGTACGTCGAAGGAATAAAAGCCACCACACTGGTCACCACGCCTGAGCTCTGACTTGCTTTATATCTGCATTTTCTAATCAGAACACTGCTCATCTTTCCCCTCAGCTTCGACGGCCATCAACGCCCGTTCTCCTCAGGATCAGCATCACCTCTCATTTACAGCTGCTGTCGCCTGCCATTCCCTGCAGTCCCCATCTTGGAACACACTTTTTATTGATACCATGACCTTTGTTTTGCGTGTTGAACGGGAGCCGCTCTGCTTCGTCGTCTCTTTTAGTTTGCGGGGCTGTCGGACGTATGTTTATTCCATGTTTATTCTCTGTCCGGGGTCGAGGAGTCGAGGAGTCGAGGAGTCGAGGAGTCGAGGAGCCAAGGAGGGAGAAGTGTGGAGGCGGCTATGGTTTTCCCCCGCTGTACCTGCACACTTTCTCACTACCACCCCGGATCTTGTCTCGGGGGAAAAGGTAATGTGCAGATTGCAAAACAAGACGGGAAATGTACGGAACGGTACGGAGAAGAGGAGAAGAACTTCCCCTCAGTTGACATACGAAGCCGAGAGGACGACGTTCCGATCCCGCCAAAATTTCATACACACCCCTCCAACTTACCTCGTAGCCATACTAATGACTCACCTGCCATACACTTGGGCCTCTCCAGCTATCAAAAAAGGTCTCGGGACACTTGGAAAATACACAAATCTACCACGAGACCTTTTTCTGTGCATGCAAGGGGCCAATGTGTCAGCAGCGACGACTCGACGCTACCAAATCCACGGACACGATACTCCATGCGGTGGCTGCATCAGGTATACGAGCATGCTGTCAGGGACGGCATGCGTTTTTTCGCAGCGTTGTAAGATAAATGAGAGAAAGTATTTCAACCATGAATTGATACATTACGCCGTGATAAAGTAGAATAGAAAAAAGCACGCAAACGCCCAGTCCGATGTCCTTTTTGTTTTTCTTTTGGGGAATGTCCTGGGCCATCAGCCTCCCAAAGCGCATCGTAAAAAAGTAAATACAGTAGATATACAGCAATACGGCATTCCCAGTCGTCTCCCTTGTACGGCCTGCCTACTCAATATTCCGTGCCTCCAGGATCACAGCGTTGAGTCGTGCATCCCCCAGCTGGGCCACCCGCTGGCCCACCACAGGCCCCAAAAAGTCCACCAGCTCGGCCGTCTCGACATCGCTGCTGGTTCCCGAGGTCCCGTTGGCAACAGGCGTGGACGGCGTCGCCGGCACGAGTGTCCGGATAGCTTTCAGCAGACCGCCGGCGACGAGCATCTCCAGCTCGACGGCGATGGAGGCGCCGCGTTCCTGGAGGGGCTGGAGGACATAGGTGTCAAAGGCTTTGAGGTTGGGCAGCAGCAAAACGCGCACGGCTTCGGGCCCGCCGGCGGCCGAGAGACCAGCGACGGCGCCAAACAGGACGCCGACAGGCCGGTCGGGCTCGAGCAGCGTCTTGAGGCACGTGCGGGTGAGTTTGGGTCTGAGGAGCGTGCTGCTCTTGGAGAACTTGCGGGCGAGCAGCCCCAGCAGGGAAGCAGCGAGTTCGCGCAGGAGATAAATATCGCGGACGGCATCGGTGCCCTGGACGCCGCTGGCTCCTGCGGCAGCACCAGAGGCTGCCTTGTCGCCGCCAAGGCCGAGCTTCTGGCCCAGAAGACACGTCAGGACGGGCGCGCACAGCGGCGTCACGTACGGATCCAAAAAGACATGGGGGTTCTCGACGAGCGCCGCCGTCAGTTCCATCATGTGCCGCAGGATGGTCACGTCGTCGATGCGGTGCGTGATTTGCGTGGCGACGAAGCTGACAAAGTAGGGCACAAGCTGGTGCAGACCTGGGTCCGACCGCACAGACTCGAGCGCCGCCTCACGCAGACGCAGGACCTCTTCGTCTGGGTTGTCATCCAGAATCGCGGCCTGGATTTTGTCGAAATACAGGACGAGCTCGTTGCTGATGATATGCTTGACGGCCGGTTTGAAGCCGACATTGTCGTTGCCGGCCAGAGCAGCCAGCGCCGGGTTGGCACCGGGGCCTTTCGCAACGAGCTCCTGCGTGCTGCGGGCCTCGGCCGTGGTCGGATTCTGCGGGATGGACGGCTGGACACCTTCGATGGCGAGCCAGTGTGCCGTCATGCTGGCGTCGCGGGGCACTTTGGGCAGAGGCGCATTGATCAGCTTTTCAAACTCGACCTCTTCGTCTTCAATGTAGAACAGCGGCTGGCTGGGTCCGATGCTCGCTTCGCCGTAGCGCAGGGGCCGTGTTGATTCGTAGCCATAAAGAGGCTCGACATCCAAAACGCGCAGGGCGAGTGATACGTCTTGCACCGTCAAAGTGGTCCGGCTGGCGGCGCGCATAAACCGAAGGGCCTCGACAATCACCTGGCCAATCCGGTACTCGACGTCCTGCGACAGGCAGCGAAGCGCGTCGTCGCCGATCTGGGAGATGCCGACAGACTCGGCGACATCCTTGACGTTGTCTGGGTTCCACAGCAGGCGGGCAGCGGCCGCGTCGTCGGGTTTGGCGGCCATCGTGCGTGTGGGAGGGGAGAGGAGCAAGAAGGAAAAGGGAGGGGCGTCGTCGCCAGTCGGCAATTGAAGGGAGGCTGTCGATCGCGTCGAGTATCAGTCGTCGTCAATTGAGCGTCGTCAGTAGAGGGTCGTCAGTATCGTAGGGGTATCGTAGAGAGTCAGATGCGACGATAGATGGGGGTTGCGGCGTGGTGAGGTTGATGCAAGGTGAAGGTGGAGGTTGAAGTTGAAGGTTGAATGGTGGAAGCTGCCAACGCCGACCTCAACTGTCGCGGCGCAAGTAAAATCTGCGCACGGGCCATCTGTCGCACTAGCGCGGCTGACCTCATTTTGGTGTAGCCTTGTCTTCAGTGGCGGGCTACAAGTAACACAACAGTCCTAACGACGGCAGTTGGAGTGGAATTTCTCTGATGACAATAAAAATAGTATTGAGAGTCCATACGCCGTAGTTAGTTTCAATAGGAGTTAATAGTCTACAGATATCATGACACGAGTAACGACAGTGTGACCGAGTAGTAGGTACGCTGTGGCCTGCATTGACTACACTTACTTCACAATCCCTAACTACACTGTTGGAGTATTTCAGCCTTGCCGGTTCTAAAACTCACTCTTACGCTACACTGCACCTTTGTTCATAAGCTACCACTACCACGCTCGATTTAAAGCTAAAGACAACGCTGCCGTCGTTGATAATATTAACATGGAGAAGCAGAGAATAAAATACATTTTAAAAAACGACATGAATGAACGAGAAGAGTAAAGAATACCGCCGAAGGATACTAGTAAGAAATGGACAAGTCGGAACAACAAGGCCAAGTACAAAAATCAGCGTTTTTGTCGAACAACAGTAAGAAGTAGTTGAGCGGTGTAAAACATGAAAAGATCAAGAAAAGACAACAGAGGCCCAGGAAATTTCAAGAAATTTCAAGAAAGAACAATAAAACCAGAAAACACCCAAGAACAGACATGGGGTAGGAGCAAGATGACAAAAAAAAGTAATTAGAAAGCCGCCCCTTTCCCAGATTAACAATAGAAAACAATAACAGGAAAACAGAACCGTAAAACTCCCCGTTGACTTTTTGTGTAAACCGCGTCCTCCTGAAAACAATAAAACAGTAGCCTCCCTTTCATCACCAAAATTGCTGTCCTCCTCTAGATATGCCGTGGATGAAGCAGTCCTCCTCTAGGTATGCCGTGGATGAAAACGGCTCTCACTTGCCACCCGCACCGCTGTCGATATCCATACGGTTGCCGGAATCTCTGCTGGCCTCCTTGGTGGCAGACGGCACCGCATCAAAGAGGCCACGAGGCGGCAGCGACGTGCGCGACGCCGAATCCTTTGCCGCACCCGATCCGGCAGGCCACGACGAGTCACTACCTGAGCGTGTGTGCCCGACGGACGAAGGCCGGCCCGATTCACTCGTCGCTTTCTTGGAGGCATCGCTATCAAAACTCATCACCGTGCTATGGCGGTCAAGAGGCTGGCGTTGCTGCTGCTGCTGCATCTGAGACTGCGATTGCGCGGGTTGTGTTGAGGTGGCAGAGGACGACGGCTGCTGCTGGACTTGCTTCTTGCCGAAACTGTTGAACGTGCCGCTGTTGTACGACGAAGAGCCGGTAGAGCTTCGACGGAACCCACTAGCATCAGTTGTAGGAGCACCGGGTGATTGTTGTGACTCTGATCGTTGTTGGGGGTTGCTGCCAGCCGACGACGGCCCATCCTGCGGACTACTCTGGGCGGTAGCCGGCGCCAGAGGCATCATCAGCCCCGAAGACCGGAAGGACGCTGCCGCTGCCTCGGCCGCGGTACCAGCTGCCAGCATCTTGCGGCGTGAGCTGTTGGCCCGGAGTTTGACGAGTTCCGGCAGGTCATCTGGGTCGTCCACCTGGTACTGCGCCATCATCTTTTGCAGCTTCGTGGGCCGGGGCTTGCGCGTGCTCTTGGACTCTTCAATCAGCGGTGGCGGGTCGGGCGCGACGGGGAAGCGCTTGTGGAGCACCTGGCGCAAAAAGTTCGTCTCGCGCGTCAGCAGAATCTCGGCGCCCTCAATCTTGCGGAGGTAGAAGCGCTGCTTAATCGCGTCGCTCTCCGATGTCAGGTTGGGATCGAGGTAGTCCTCGACCTTGGCGCGGAAGTCCATGGCGCCCTGGATGATTTCACCCAGGATCTGCTCCTCGCCGGGTTGGAAGGGCAAGGTAGGAATCTCATTGAACAGGCTGATAAGCGACTCCAGGTCGGGGCGGGCAGCGTCGCGCGGGATCTTGACGCGCCAGTCACAGATCGGGCATGTGTACTTGTCGTCCTCCTTGACTTTGCCGCGCGCAATCTTGAGACATTTGCCGTGGTACCACTCGTGGCACACCTCACACTCAATCATCATACCCGCCTCCGTGCGCCGGCAAATACAGAACACCTCGCGAAGTTTTGCGTTCCTATACGCAGCAGAGCTTTCGTCCGGGCTCGGTTCGCGGGACGCCGGCTCGGCAGGCGAGCGAGGCTTGTCGTCTTGCGTGTCAAAGCAGTCCTTGTTGCGGTCGCGCACATACTCGAGGTGGCTCTTGAGGATGTAAAGGGGCGCATTGGTCTTGCCAAAGATACGCTTGCCCTTGCGGATCCAGTCCTCGTTTCGCTTCTGCTCCCGCTCCAGCTCGTGCGTGCCCGTCGGCTTGGACTGCAGATCCTCAAGCTTCTCCATCAGCGCCAGCACCTCGCTAAACTTGGGCCGGTTCTTGTACTCGGCTTCGTGGCAGCGAGCATTGAGGTCCATGACTTGGAGGTGTGCGTCCCTGTGCTTGCGCAGGATCTGGTCAATAGCCGCGAGTGTGGCTGCCGTCACAGGGATCGCACCCAAGGTCGCCTGGCTTGAGAGCGCCTCGAGCTGCGGGTAGTGCACGGCCTCGGCATTCAATAGCTCCTTGGCCTTGGCCTCCCACTGCCGGCCGGCCGTCGCCTGACTTTCGAAGAACTTCATCAAGTTGTTGTATGGCGGAATGACCAGGCGGTGGCCTTCCTCCAGAATCTTGATCACCTGTTCAAGGGACCTGTACTGATGCCTACTCTCCTCGGCCTCCCTGTACCACTTGAGCTGATCGACGAACCGCGTCAACATCTCGAGCTCGGGCACGTCGACGTTGAAGCTGTGGCCCTCGTCCAGCAGGTTCTCAATTGTGTCCACCGTTTGCGTGGAGACATGCATGAGCGCGCGTTTGGCGTCTTCCTGGAAGATCTTGATGGCGTCCGCTCGCTGCTGGAGGAGCTGGATCTCGGGGCACTCGAACCCGATCTGCGCGGCTTCGTCGAGTAAGCGGTAGATGTTGGAAACGTTGCGGGCCTCCTTTTCCTTGTCCTTTTCGTCCGTGGCCGCCGTTGAGGATGAGCCCGCTGCTCCCGATGCGTCCGATGCCGCTGCTACTCCCATCGCTGCCCCCGTTGAGGCTGAGCCGCTGCCGTTGTTGCTGTTGTTGCTGTTGTTGCTGGCGCCGGCTGCTTCGCCGCTGCTGGCCGCGCTGATCGATTTGCGTGTCTCGGTCTTGCGTCGGTTTTGCTGTTTGCGCACAATGTATGTTGTAGCCTCTTCAACCCAGTGATTACAGCGGTCGACAAATTCGCGCAGCACCGGCAAAGAAGGCAGATCAAAGGGGATCCTCTCACCTTCGTTCAGGATAGCTCGTAGGGTCTTGAGAGAGGGCGTCGCGTCTTCCTCCAGCGCTTTGGCGTACTTTTCCTCCCAAGCCTCGGGTTGTGCCGCCTTTTCGGCAATCTTCTTGCACATGGCCTCGATATCGTCCGACGACTTCCGATAGACGACGAAATGGGATTCACCGAGGAACCGGCTCGCCTCGCGCGCGGTGCAGCAGTGGTTGAAACCGGCGTGCTGCAGACACAAAACCTTGCCTGTCTTGACACACTTGAAGCGCGACAGGTACGTAAAGCCCTTGCAGAAGGAGCATTGGTACTCCTCTTCGGGAACGTCAGCGTCGTTGATCACAATGTCGAGAGAGCAGGACTGGTTGGCGGGATCGCCGGCACGGCGGCCCACGCCGGTGTCCCGTCCTACAAGCGGGCAATGATGGGGGACTTCGTAATGCTTGGCCAAGAAAGCATTGCGGTTGTTCTCCTCGCGGGTTCGTATCCGCTCTAGTGCTGGCGACAGCCATTTGGCCGTATGGATCGTCAGCGGCCCTGTGGCCGAGTTCATTACATCGTCAGCGGCCGTACAGAGCAGCTCCTCGTGTGAGAAGCAGGGCTGGCGACGGAACTGCTGCAGCCGGTCGACACCTGCAAGACCAAAGGGCTCCCAGTCATTTGGCGCAAAATTGACGGCCTCGTTGAAGTTGAAGCCGTGGTTGAAGCCAGCGTGGTAGGCTTGGGGGAAGGTGATGACAAGCTGGCCTGCGCGCTGGTCCACAGCGTAGACGCGGACGCCGGCCTCCTTGAGCTTCTCGGGCGGCAGCAGCGTGACGAGCTGGAAGAGCAGGTCGGGCTGCGTCTCAAAGAGGTCCGGAACAGCTTCGCGCATGGCATTCTCAAACTTCTCTGCATCGGCGCCGGGAATGCCGTACCACGTCTTGGTCGCACCAAAGTGCTGGTAGTTTGCAGAGTAGGCGTAGTGGTCCTCATTGTGCCAGCAGAAGGTCGAGAAGATCATGCCAACGTAGACCCAGGGGACAGTCATGCCGGAAATGTCCGACTTGATGTAGCGGAAGAGACTCTCGGGGTGCAGCGGGAGCATATTGAGGTTCCAGGGGTCGGTCGAGTACGGCTCGCTAGGGTTCTTCTCTATAGTAGGGAATCCCGAACCGTGTGTTGTGCAGTGGATGTCGGCACCGTACTCCACCTCGACGGTGTCGTCGATGCTCGAGACAAGGCGCCAGAACTCGCGCTCGACATCGTCCTCAGTAATGGGGCGGTGGCAGTTGAGGTTGGAGTCGAAGGGCAACTTGTCCTCAAAGTAGCTCTGCTTGAACTCGAAGGCCTTTTCTTGGAACTGCTTGAGCGAGTAGAGACCACCGTCCTCGAAGCCGTACTGGTTGTCACCGACAAGGCATCGTGGGCAACTCCACTCTCCGGGGGGCTTCGTGTTAATTGGTGGGTCGACACACTTTCCGTGGTAGGCATGGTCGCATGACTCGCAAACCAACAAGAGGCCGGCGTTCTCCGTCTTGCCACAGTGCTCACAGCTCTCGCTAGGATCGCTGTCGTCGTTGCGTGGGACACGGGGCTGCTGGGGGCGGAGAAGCGACATATACGAGCCGGCCACCCGAGGCACAGCCTCCTTCTTTAAACGCTTACTCCGTCTGCTGCCAGACCCCTCCTCTTCACCTTCAGCGGCAGACTCCTCCTTGGTAGGAGTTTCAGGGTCACCAGCCGCGAGCTGACGCTTCAGAGGGTGTGCAGGGCCAAGACCCTCTTTGGAGTCGGCTGGTGGCGGGGTGTTAGTGGCCGTGCCGGGAGTGTTGCGGCCACTACCTCCGACGCAAGCCTGGAGCGCGTCACTTGCGTTGCGAGCCGGCGAAGCTGCGCCAGGCACGCTAGACGGAGTGTTGATGTTGGACCGGGCCATTGGGCTGGCGGCGGGGCTGGGTGTGAAGGGACCGCCGTTCTCAATCTCGAGCTGCTGGTGGACGCCAGGCTTGGCCAGGCGCAGGTAATCCTCGTAGGGGCAGAGCCATTTCTGGTATGAGTTTTTCAGAGATGTCGACAGCGAAGACATAATCTTGCCGCTGTAGCCGAGATCACGGCCTATCTCAGCCCACTTCTTGAGTCTGCACACCATGTCGAAGCCGCCTCGTGAGTCGACGGCTTTCTTGAGCTGGTAGAGGTCGAGCGGTTTCTTGTCAACGTATGGTAAGCGAGTGAGGGTGTTACCCATATTCTTGTGGTATTTGAACAGGCCTTCGAGGTAGCCAAGGTTGACGCGAGTGCCTGGAGAGAAGGTGTTAGAAAGGTGGTTGATGGGAAGTGTAAGACAAGTGAACTCAACATACTGCCTTCGACGGAATTCAATTCCTGTTTTCTTGTTTGGAAGTGGAATCTCTGTGGAGAAAATCGTTAGAAAATATTGTTCATTGGCCACACGCGCGCCCATTATCAAATCGTATGGTGTCACCGACTCACCTGTGTGTCGATGGCAAAGTTCGGGTTCCACGAGTCGGGAGGGATAATCTTGCAGATGCCGTATTCCTGCGCCTCGGGCGTGATCTTGCGCATGTAGGCCATCGGGTCCTTCCACTCCTCCTCGGTCGGGCGGTAGGTCGGCGCCTCTTCGAGGCCGTGTGGGCGGTCTTTGCGCTTTCCAGTCTCCTTGCTCGCTGTCGGCTGACCGCGACGCTCGACGGAGTTGAGGTCCAGGGGCGCGCTACGCATCCCACTGAGTGGTGGCATCGGGCCACCGTTGGAGCCGCCGCTGCCGCCGCCTGCATTGGACTGTCCGCCTATCCGTGTTCTTGTGGGTATCGATGATGATGAACCGGCGCCGGTCTGAGGTGCTGGTGCAAGGGCGGGCGATGCGCGTGAGCTGGTTGTTGTGCTTGGGGCGTTGGAGGCAGCAGCAGCCGCGGCAGCCGATCTTGATGAGCTCTTCAACAGGATCTTGTTGCCTGACTTGCCGCTTCCGCCTGAAGCGCCATTGCTGCCACTGCCGTTGTTGTTGCCGTTGTTGCGTCCGCCGTTGCCGCCACCATTCGATCCGCCAGAGCCTCCTGGCAGAGCAGGAACAATGGCCATCATTGTGGGAGTGGTGTGTGTATTGTGAGGGTGTATGGGTATCGAAAAGGGGGAGGAAGGGAGGGTCGTGTGTCGGGGATCGTGATACGAGTTCACGAGGAGGAGGAGCTGCCGTCGTCGCGGCCGGGTATCGAGTTTATGCCAATGCTAGGAGTGTGCCGCCAACAGCGAACCGTGTCGAGAGATTGTGCTCCTTGGATTCAAAAAGGAGAGAGAGAAAAGGGTGCCGAAACGGCCGTCATCCGTGGGTGGTGCCTGTCCGGATATGCATCTGAGCCGAGAACGGGAGTGGGATAGCAGGAGGTCACGGAATGGCGTGAGAGCGGAAACTCGTAAATAATATTGAGAAGAGATGTCGAGGATGAGAGAGTCGAGGAAGACGTCGTCGGATCGCTAAAGTGGCCGTGACGTTGTCGTGGTGGTTGGTCGACTCGGAAATGTCGTGTAGTATTACGACGTATGGTGGGAAAGAAAAAAGGTTGCAGGAATCGGAAAGAGAGAGAAGGCCAGGAGGATGCCAAAGAAGTGCGAGGGAGAGAAAGTAAGAGGGCAGGCTAAGCCGACTGGGGGGACTGTGGGATTATGGGATTATTCTGGGAGTTTTGCTGGGCGGGCTGCGTTGGTCTGTATGCTAGGCGAGACTAAAGAATTTAAAGGGTGCGAAAACCGGGACTAGTCCGTCGACGGAGCAGACGAGCGTCAAGAATGAGAGGCTCTAAGAGAACTGTAGCCTCTGTAGCCTGAAGAAAGTCAAAGTGATCAACAAAAAGGAAGAGAATTTAGGAATTTCGAGGAGGAAGA
Source organism: Sporothrix euskadiensis (assembly GCA_019925375.1). Classification (NCBI taxonomy): domain Eukaryota; kingdom Fungi; phylum Ascomycota; class Sordariomycetes; order Ophiostomatales; family Ophiostomataceae; genus Sporothrix; species Sporothrix euskadiensis. The sequence goes on from JADHKQ010000008.1 coordinate 883,299, forward strand.
AGCCGCAGTTCGACAATGAGCCAGAGTTTTGGGGACTGTAGCACCACAGCCAGTTGCTGATAGTGTAGTAAAAGCGATATGGATTGCAAATCCGAGGTTGTGGTGGTCGCGGCTGGCATACAATGCGCGGAAGATGGGGGGTGAGAGGGAAAGAAAAAGAGAGGAAAGGTGTGAGGTTTGTTTTCGGTGCGGTGATAGAGATGTACACAGAGAGACAGGCTCGTAAAACAGGCAAGGGATATTATTGGACGTGGGCTTCGGAAGGGAGCGCTGTAAATTGCATATAGGAAGGAGCGCAGGAAAAACACGATGCGATGGAAGGAGCGATGGGTCAAAAGGCTGAAGCGGTAGGGGGTTGCCAAGTCCAAGATGTCCCAGTAGGAAGGTACGACGTACACAAGGTCCAAAACCAAAAGAATGGCAAGAGCCAAGGACGTCGAAACAGGCCGGATGAGAAGGAATATAGGAAGAGGAAAACTGGCTATGGAATGTTCGGCATACGGGCGAGGAAAGAACGGATGGCAAGAGAAGTGGAAAATAGGCAAGAACGATCGATTTGTGGCCAATGGCCGTGGGAATTGGAGTCTGGAGTCTGGACGTTGTGGCCAGAAGAGGCTGTCGCCAAAACGTATGCTAGAACGGGAAAGAACGACCCCGGGCGCGCACGCTCCAGCGAGAAACGAGAAAGCGCCGCAAATTTTGGGGGTGCGGTCGGGCGGTATCTGGAATACGGCGTAGAAACGCGGCAATGCTACGAATGGGGGAAGGGCGCTGTATTACAGAGCGTCAGGGTGAGCGCCAGTGATTATGTAGTCGGTACTCTGTAGGGGTATGTATTAACGTGCAATACAAGGTACTTCTGCCTAGCCGGTACCTCTCTTTCTGGGTCGGTGTAGTCGATAAAAAAGTGGGCCGGATCCATTAGCGTCCCTAGCTGCGGGCTTTGAAGGTATAAACATCTGATACCACAAGAGACAAAAAGACAAAAAATAGAATGTCTGTGGTATCGTCAAAAGAGCTGTTATTATTTTGACTCTTTTGCGGGTAGCCGAAGATACTGACAATACTCTTCTCCCGGTGTGCTCAAGGCACAGAAAGTGTGGCGCAGGTCGTACCTTCCTTCCCCGGCTCCGACATGCAAGTCACTCGATGGAGATCGTATGTTCTCAGCGCATTGGCATTGCGCATGACACGAGTCAGCCAAGCAGGAGGTGGGAGGGAGGGAGGGAGGACGTCAACGAAGCAGGTGCCAACGAGCATTTAGTGCACTCTTTCCCGGGAGGAAAGAGCGACTAGTGCAATACTTTTGATATGTTTCCATCCAGTAAGATACAACAGCACGACGTTTAACTTATTCGAAAATAAGATATTGATGAACTGTGTCTGTCAGTCGAAGCATGATTGGCAATCTTTCTCTCTATTCTGTATACTTCCCTACACGCCTAGCAGAGCCTGACATATATCGTCCGACAAGGAGGCATAGAAGACAGAGGATGATGCGGAAGGTACGTTGTGATTGTGCGTCGCGTGTGCATGCGACATAACTGCTGTATGGCAGGAACGACCAACCTCAACTCATCTCGGTACAAACGGCCGACCGACGCATGCTCCCCCCTTTCTGTACCTTTGTACTCCGTACACTCCAACGCTTCTATGCTCCTGTCAGTAAGGCTGCGAATAGCTTCCAAAGAACTTGCACTCCCAGATAATCTTGTGCGACTCAAACATCAAACAAAGCCTTGCAGGCTCGAGATCGCTATCTTTGTCCCATCGTTCGATGGCACTACGTTTGCACATCCGTACTGGTGAACAGCGTGAAAAAAGGGAGCTAGAGCACAGTTGTAAAGAGGTCGCAGCAACTTTTGTGGGTTCTGAACCGAAAAGTGGAGCCGCCGATGCCCAGTTTTCGATGCCCAGTTTTTTCCCTTCTGCTCTTACCTCTTTTCCCCCATGGACTGGACGACCAGAAAACCGCTATCGAGACCGCGGCGGGGACGTAAGTAGATGGGCAAGGCAAAAGACCTCTAGACAAAGAGCAGAGAAAAAGCCGGTACCGCCTGCTCGGATGGACTTTCTATTTTCTCCCGTTTTCGGTAGCGTGGGGTGAACGCTGGAGGTCGTAACTCGTAGCAATGTGAAGTCCCAGGTTTGCATGCCGCCTAATTCTTCACATGTACATTTCCTACCATAAGCGCAGCAAAAAGATACATTGGCCTGCCAGACCTCTCTTTTCTGATATCCTTTGTCTTCTCTTTTCTGGTGGCGGGACCTACAGATCTGCGCCTGGGACCTGACAAAGGAAAAGCAGCATACAACACCACGGCAAAAGCGACATCAGCCCTCATCTGATTGTTTCGTCTGTCCCGACAGCCATGGCAGCTCCCGGCTTTCTATCTTTTTGCGCCGCATTCTTCGTTATGTTTGTCCCCTCCAGATGTCGGGCCATACTTCTACAGCACTAGTACGATGTACGTTCGTAACGTTATAACATTACCTTCCAGGCTGAGTGTTCAGACGTGGTCCAGGCCCTCGATCACTTTTGACGTCCGGTATCCGCCCTCCAATGTTACCCATCACTTCTCGTCTTGGCCCTCTGTGACTCGGAGCGGCAGGTGTGCCATCTCGAGGGAAAGGGCAAAGAAAAAAGAATGAAAAATAAAAAATAAAAAATTGCCGTGCCGCTACTTGCCGTGACCAATCATATAGCATCATGGCTCTGGGGATGGCCCCGCTCTGCTCCTCTGCCGCTTGGCTAGTCATAGTTCATAGAGCATACGGCGTTGAGGCGATCCCATATCACGACGATGCTGCCGGCTCGATCTTTACAAACCGTTGCGATAGTTTCGCACATCAGCTGCTAATGCACGCGGCTTTCCAGGTTACAAATGAACCTTCATTCAGTAACAATAATCTAAAGGATGACGAGGCCCAGCCTGACGTTGTCGAGATGCACTTTCAAAACCTCGCCGCCTTGTTCCTACAACATAATGCCGAAAAGGTCTTTGGCATTCACATTATTCATGGCCACTTTAAGGTCCCGCAAGGTACTGTTATGGTCGGCACCAAGTTCCAGAACCCAAACACGAATAGAGCTATATGCTTTCGAGTAACCGAAGTGGAAAATGCAGAGAATGTATTGAGAGGTGCATGTATATCTCCGTTTCATGGTATCTTTGGGATTTTCTCTAAATGATGATAACTTCTGGTGACTCGCTCCTGTTGAGCAGACCCGCACTTGCACGGCCTATGGCGGCTGTTGCAGCCTCTGCTGCTGCCACCGCCTTTCCCTTCTTTGCACTTGTGGATTTTGGTGCTTTAGCCGTACTTCCCGTTGCCGTCACCTTTGTTACTCTCGTAGTCTTCGTAATCATCGTAGCCTTGGTCGCAGTCGTCGATGCGGCAGCAGAAGTCTTGTCTGCCGCCTTGCCCTTGGATTTTGGTGTGGCTGCTTTTGTAGCGGTCTTCTTCGTCTTTCGCGGTGACAATGTCAGCTCGGCACTGTCCGACAGGTCATCCAGTTTGGCGAGTGCGGCCGCCGTGGCAGCCGCAGCTGCAGAGGCTGCTTTGCTCGCCTTTTCGGCAGCCTTGTCCGCCTCGGCCGCCGCCTTATCAGCCGCCTTCTCCTGCCGACGTTTAGCCTTGACGAGCTTTTCGACTTCTTTGGGTCCACGCATACGCAGGGTCAACTCCTTCATCATGTCACCCCAGACGACAGGCCCGCCGCAGTCGGGGCAGTGCCCGCGGACGGGGACGAGGGCGTCGTCGTCGGACGCGTTGCCTAGTCGGTTGTGCGTGTGGGTGTGCTCTTCAGCCAACAGGTGGCTGCTCCAGCAGCAAAGATGGCCGACGGCTTCGCAGTCCGTGTTTGGACAGACTGCGTACAGTCCTTTGTTGGGTGGCAGTTGCGTGTGGCACACGGTGCAGTCACCCTCACGCTCAAAGGCAAAGATGTCGCGGGCTTTGTCGACATAGTCGCGCATGGGCGTGTAGTCGAGGGGCAGTGCGTGGATGCCCCAGAGCGGGCCAGCCATCTCGATATCGTCTTCACGGTCGCCCATAGTCATGCCGCCGTAGATGCTCTCAGGCGGCGGCGAAAAGTCTGTGAGGACCTCGACTTCACGCACATCGTCGCCCAGCTGCTGGCTCGCACTCGTCTGCAGCCACTTTTTCCATGCAGCGTGCACTTCCGGCACAAAAATGTGGAACCGCAGCGGCCAACGGGTAAAGCTGGGCACGCGCAGCAACAAGTGCAGATTGGCCAGGATCGAGTGCATGCTGGCTGGTGGCCGTTTCGGGTGCCCGTTTCTCTTCTTCTGGCTGGCCACCGACAGCCGCGATTCGGCGGGAATGTGCAGCGACAAGTGCGGGTTGGTCAGGGCCCATTCAAACTTGAGAGCAGCGACGGCGCCCGGAAAGCCCGAGACAAGGCCGACCATTTCCCAGGGCCGCAGACTGGCGCGGGATGTGCGCGCGGCGCCGCCCTTGATGGCGCCATTGTGCTGTTTGAGGCGGCGCGGCGGGTCGGTGGTGGAGCCGATGTAGAGGGAGGCGTGGCGCATGGTCGAGCGGAGGATGTAGACGGTGTAGAGGGCCGGTATAGGCCGGGAGGAGACGGTGGACGCCATTGTGAGGAGAGGATGTGGTAAGGGGGAAAGTGTCGAAGAGGATGAAGAGGAGGCGCCGCGTCGCCAGTCGCCAGTCGCGATTAGGAATTGGTCATTTGAATATGGTGTCGCACTGAATCCTCATGTATGAGGGGAATGGGGTGTGCGTAGACACGGCGCATGTGTGTCTGTCGACATGGGTCGTCAAAAGACTGCCATGGGAGATGTGAACGTTTTTACGGTCGAGGTTCAAGGGCTGCAGAAAGCTACGTCAGTGGCCGCCTGGTCGCGGCAAGGGGCTCACGCCTGGCGCGTGTTTACGCGGGGTCGCGCTATTGCTGGAGCGACGGCACGTGACGTTGACTTACACGTACAACACTCAGACTGCGAACCACATATAACAGCAATTCAATATTTCAAATTCTCACACAAGACTTTTTTTATTTTCCGTTTCCGTTTGCATTTTTAATTCCAAAATTTAGCGACTATAGAATACAAGTCCTTAAACGCCAGCAAATAGTCTATGCAATGTTCTGTGCCATGGCAGCGTGAACCATCAGCGCGGCACCTACAGCACTTCCATCCTCGCAGAGACCAGTCCGAATCTGTGCATCACCAGCTGCACCAATACCTGGCACCAGTCTCATGGCTGCGCGCATCTCCTTTTCGAATGTAGGATGGTGCTCAATGACGGATCCAGTGACACCAATGTCGATGATGGGGCCGGGGATGGGGCCTGGAAGCCCGGATGATGGTGATGATGGCGATGATGAAGTTGATGGCGACGGTGACAGTGTTTTTGGTGATGGTGATGGAGACGAGGATGGCAAGTCTGCTTTTGTCTTTGTCTTGGGCCTCCTCATACCAAGACACCGTTCAAAAGGCGCGGTGATGATGTCGACTGCTTTTTGTAAAAGCAGTTTGGCAGACGAGTCTGGCACTGGTGCAGTCGGTGCATCGTCTTGCACCATTTTTGCTGCCACGTGCACCTCGTCCTTCTTTTCCACAGTTTCCGCCGTTTCCACCGAGATAGGGGCGGCTGTATCTGCTGCCGAGAAGCCGGACTGCAGGACAATGGCTGCGGTAGCAGCACCGACGAGCCTTGCCGCGCGCGTGACAATCGCATTGGCAATGGCCTGGATGATGCGAATGTCGGCCGCTGAGACGTTTTCTGCGCCCAGAGCGGCCGCCACAAGCTTTAGGTTTGTGTCGCTGCCATCGTCGCCGACAGCGAGCGCAGACAAGAGTGACGCATCGATGCTCTCCCTCACAAGAAGAGAAGCATTGGCCCCGACATGCATGTCAAAGATGCCACCCCGCTGGCACAAGTCAATAACAGCCAGCCGTAGAAGCTCGCCGAGGTACAAGCCAGACACGCGCTTTTCGAGCATCTGCAAGCCGCAGTCGGTCGACTGTGCATCGACCATGTCGTCGAACCGAGTCTGCGGGAGCACACGCATGTCGTCGTCCATGCAGCCCCATTCCGTGTTCATGGCCATGACTGCACTTTCTGAAGCAGTGCCGTTGCTGCATCCATGGCTTCTCTTGACATTTTGCAGCCGCTCCACGTAGGCGGCATTGGTGCCGGTGCCCACAATAACGCAAGCCAGGGTGCGGACCGTCGTAGACGTGGACGTGTAGGCTCGTGTCAGGAGCGAGCCGACGCTGTCGTTGGCCAGGGCGGCCACATGGACCGGCAGCTGCTGTGCATCCGTCGCGTCCTGCAGAAGCGCACATGGATCCCTGCCCAAGGCACTGGAAATGTCCCAGCCCTTGTCCCAGTGCAGCAGTGTCCCACCAGCCAGCGACGTCTGTGTGCAAGTAAAGGAAAATGTGAAGCCGAGGGAGAGTCTCGTGCCACTTTCACGGTCATTCTCATGGCCATTCTCATGGCCTGGGATGGTGCGTAAAAATGCCCCAATGTGAGCAGCTACCCAGTCAAAGAGTGGTTCGTACCGCTCATTAACGCGCACGTGCTGGGGCACGGCATGCTTTTGTTGCTCAATCGAAAAGGTGCCGTCGCCGTGCAAGTCAACAAGACAGATGCGGCAGTTTGTACCGCCGAGATCGACCGACAAGAAGCGGCCCTTTTCGGAACCGTTGGGGATGGTTGTGACAAAGGAGGGGTGTTGGAAGGGGAGGTTGTCGTGAAGCAGGCCAGTTTTCAGCTGCTGCAGCAGGTGCGCTGCCGTGACGCAGACGTTGTCGGCGGAGAAGTGAAAGGAGTCGACGATCTCATCGACGATGGAAGAGGTATGGGTATGAGGCGGTGGTCCGGGTGACAACGGATCGTGTAAGGACATGGTATCAGGGTGTTGAGATCATGCAAGCAGGCAGTCGCCCACAGACAAGAAAGGAAATAAACAAGATATAAAGGGCTCGAGGATGAAAGAGGTATGGACAGACATGGCGAGGATGAGGATAAGACAGGATGATGATGAGCTCAGGATGTATTTGAGAGGCAAAGGAAGGGAAAAGAAAAGAAAGAAAAAGAAAAAGGAAGAAAGAAAACAAAAGAGAAAAGAAGGAAAAAAACGCATAAGCTGCACTGTCGAATCCACAGTCCGGTCGTCATCGTGGCAAATGATGAAAAAAGAATCAAAGATGAAAACGGAGACACGCAGAACAGGATCAACAAGACCGGGCTGGCTTGCCGGACGGACTTTTGGCAGGCTTGGCAAATGGGAGCCGCAGAACCAGAGTGCACGCCATTTCTGGTAAAGAAAGAAACTGGCAAGTGTACCGAGTAAGTCGCAGTCGTGCTTTCGTACGGCGTACCCCGTATTCATCGCCAAAGGGACATCCCCGGTTAAGATCAGAGCAGAATACACCCGGCAAAGGACGGGCATGCCCGGTGTTTGCGGGAAAACTGACAGAATGACCGAGCTTGACTAGTATGGAAAGCTCCGTTTAGCCTGATAAGAAGGTTGCAACAACCCCGCCGACAAACACCGAAACACCGAAGATCGCCGGATGCTACGCCACTAACTTAGTACGAGACCTTTGAGGACCGACAACTTGCTACGTATCTGCATGGCACCTGCTGCTTCCCCGTACTTTGCCGTTGACACATCTACGATATTCCTTTCTCTTTTTTTATATTTATTTTCATATTTGTTTATATTTATATATTATTTTTATTTTGCGCATACGCATTGCAGTACAACCGGCGGACCGGGACCGGACACAAGTCCCGCAATATCCCGACAATCCCCGCGCAAACCATTGACACGCAACCGGCGACACACAATCCCACAATCCACAATGTCTACACTTCACAACGGCAGCAACCCAAACAAACGGCCACGCGTCTCGTGGCCGGACCGGGATGCGGAAGCCTTCTCGGATGGACAGCATACCCATAATGGGGCCGATCGCCATCAACGGCCCAAAGCGAGGAAAGCATGTGGTCAGTACTCCCGATGCGTGATGCGTGGTGCGTGATACGTGATGCAGGATGCAGGCGTAATCTGTCAGGAGCTACGAAAAGGAAAACAGACTGACATCTTGCTTCAATATGCATATTCAGTCAACTGTCGCAGCCAGAAGATGCGCTGCGTGCCTAGCGACGACGATCCGCGTACTTGTCGCCGCTGTCGACGCACCGACGTGCCCTGTGTCTTTGTGCCGCGTGCCAACGCAGCCACAGTGCCGACGTTGCCAAGCACAAACAGCATGGCAGCCTTGGTGGCAGCAGCAGCCGCATCGGAACATTCAGGACTAGCTGATGCTCGCTTCAAGAGTGACGTGCTGCGGCGACTGCATGTGCTTGAAGAGTACCTCGGGCTGGCCAAGTCGCCAAGAACAAGGGCAGATGGAAATGCAATGGCCGGTACAGACACGGAAGCGGATGCCCAAGCTGGCGTCGTGACCGTAGATGATAACGACAATAACGACAACGACAACGACAGCTCGTCATCGTCTGACTCGGACCTTCCACCGAACTATGCATCCCTCGGTGCACTATGGCGAGCCGTGTCCGCCCTCAAAGCTTCCGTACCGGTGCCCGGCCCCACAGCCGTGCCACGACGTATATGGAAGAAACGCACCGTGGGCGAGCTGTGGCTGGCCTTCCACGAGCGTATGCCTGGCCTGCACTTTATGCCACGCAAGCAGATATTTTCTGTACCACAACCACTGCTGTTGGCATCTATCTTGTACTGTTCAAGTGTCCGTGGACCACGAGAAGCGGCCGCTAAGCTGGCTCCCCATTACTTTGCCGTTCTCTGCAACGCCATTGCCCAACTCAGTATTCCGGACAGCGCCGTGGGACGGCCGACGGGGCAGACGGCAGATTCTGTTCTTGCTGCCAGCAACATTGACAACGACAACGACAACGACAGCCTCGACACGGACAATGGCTCGGCCGGCCCCGACGCCTACGAAGAATGGGCGTTTCAAACCGTGCTGGGCATCGTCCTCGCCGGCCTGCTCACTGAAGCGAGCAACCGTGTCGTCGGACTGTGGATCTCCGTGGCCTACCGCCTGATTCTCGAGCACTGTCCGTCGGAGCAGTCTGTCGTTCTTCCCGTCCTCCCTTTGGGCGCCGCAGAAGGCAGTGACGGCAGCGATGGCGCCGGCCGCGAGTGGCGCAAGCTGTTTAATGGCGTGCAAATCATCGACCTCGAACACGCCTCGCTGCACCTCAGCTGCCCTGTGATTCCTCTCGAGAGCCCATTGCCGGCTCTCAATGTGGGATACCGCGACCCGCTGTATCGCCTAAGCCGTATGATGCACACAGGCCTGACCCACTTTACCGGCCGCGGTCTTCCGACCATCTGGTCTGTGTTTACCACCAACAATCCGGCAAAAAAGGACCATCGACTGCGGTTGCCGCCCTTCTCGGCCATCGATGCCGCCGTCATCCGCGACTGGGCCCGGCAGCTGGACGACTGGCTGGTCGAGTTTAGCCGGAGCAGCCCGGCGCAGCCGTCTTTTGTAGGCGCAGAAGGGTCGTCTTCCACTGGAGGCGGAGGCGGAGGCTCGGCAGAGCAGCACCGCAAGCTCGTCTTTCGGCAGTACGTGCTGCACCGCCTTGTGGTCCTCAGCATCTACCACCCGGCGCGCGGCTGTGACCTGTGGAGCAACAGCATCACCCCACAGGAACAGCACGAGCTGCTCTTGAGTGCGCGCGCCACTCTCAAGCTGCACCTGCACGACGACAGTATCTGGGCCAACTGGGACTTGGTCATGATTACCTGGGCATCCTTGATTGTCATCCAGGGCATTGAGGGCGGTGTGGGCGAGGTGGACGACTTGGCCAACATCCAAGTGCACTTGACCATGCTCAAGCAGATGAACGACCACAAGCTGCCGCTGTACCGTCGGCTGATATCACGACTGGAAGAGAGTCTGCAAGGTGTGCACACGCCCGAGGTGGTTCCCATGCAGCAGCAGCAAAACATGCAGCCTGATGTCCCCGTACACTATGACCAGCAGCAGCAGCAAGTGCGTACGCAGCCGTCGTTCCTGGACCGCACCCCGGCTGGCATCGACTACCAGTCATGGCACATCTTTGACCAGGCCAGCCTGCAGCAAATTGGCTATCCTGCTGACTGGTCCATCCTGCGATCGTAGACGAAGAGATACAAAGATGTTGAGGCCAAGCTGAGTAAGATGAAAGAACACGCACGCATTCTGTTGTATCTATATATATCGGATTATACTCTACACCAATCCAACCTCCCCGTCACTGCGGACGCATCAACGCAAACGGAATTGTGGCCGAGCGCACACTGAGCATCTTCATCGTCGAACTCGGGCTGATTCGTGATGACATGCTGTCGGGCGTCAGCTCGCCGTCCTCGGCACCGGCCATCACCACGTTCGTGTTGAGTCGAGGCGGTGGTGTCTGCGCTCTTGCGGCGTCGGGCTTCACCTCCGGCTTGGATGCCAGCTGTACCGTCTGCTCCACGCCCCGGAAATAGTTGACCGTCTTCACTTTGCACTCCAGCGTCGCCTCCTCGTCCACCACCACCAAGCTGCACGGGTGCATCTGCAGACAGCTCAGCGTGCACATGTGGCTCACGCTGCCCTCCACCGCCTGCTGGATCGCCGATGCCTTGCTCGCACCCGTTGCCACAATCACGACCTCGCGGGCATCCATGACGGTTGCCACGCCCACGGTGAGTGCCATGTGTGGCACAGCCGAAACATTTCCGCCAAAGAACCGTGCATTGGCCCGCCGCGTCTCGGGCGCCAACGACTTGATGCGTGTGCGCGACGCCAGCGACGAGCCCGGCTCATTAAAGGCAATATGGCCGTCGCTGCCGACACCGCCGAGAAACAGCTCAATGCCACCGACAGCACGAATGGCCGCCTCGTAGCGGGCACACTCGGCGGCGTAGTCGTCATCGGGCGGATTGCCGTCCAGAATATGGACCTGGCTGGCCGGGATGTCAATGTGGCGGAAGAAGTTGGTAAACATGAAGCTGTGGTACGACTCGGGGTGGTCGCGCGGGAGGGCAATATATTCGTCCATGTTGAATGTCACGACATGGCGGAAGGAGATGCGGCCGGCTGTATAGGCGGCAATCAGGAGCCGGTAGATGAGGAGTGGACTAGAGCCGGTGGGCAGGCCAAGGACAAACGGCCGCTCGGCCGACGGTGCAAAAGCATTGATGCGGTCTGTCAGTGTTAGAGAAGAGATTCGGCAGACTGGGAGGGTATCTTCCAACGCACCCACGATGTAGTCGGCAATGTAGCGCGAGGCTCCTTCAGGATCTGGGCGAATAACAAGACGCATCTTGACTAATAGGTAGAGAATGACGTTGCTTGTTGCTTGTTGATTTTGCTTTGCTTTGGTTTGTTTCCGTTTCTGTGCAAGTCCAAGTGTTTCTCAAGATATGGTCTGTTATCTGGGCCATGATCCGGGTCTACTATCTTTATCTCTTTCTTTCCTCTATCTTTGTCTTAATCCTGACTACCCCCAGGGCAACAGCAGCAGAAAGTGACGTTGCCACCAGAACGACACAGGACCGCGTAAGTGCGTAACACCACACACTCGATATGTGGTTGGTATGGTGGAGTACGCACCGGCAGAGTCCGGCGGGCGTCACCGGGTTTACCGGTGGTAGCTTTCTTTGCCTGGGTGTATCTGCCGCACGACCCTTATTAATTAAACTGTTGTCAGGATCTAAAGGCGGGGAAAGTGGACGGCCACCTTTCCTCAGTGGAGCAGCTAAGCTTGCTCATTCAATCAGCCGATATGCCCTGGAGCTGTCAGGATTTCTTCCGTGCGATGGCTCCGTCTCCTGTTCCGATTTCCTTGATAGGGCAAGATCATCGGGACAAAAATGATCGTTCAGAACCAACTTACAACTTAATACGGAGTACTACGAATGTCGTTATCATGTGCATCAAGCTCCATCCGGCGAACGAGAAATATAAAAATATAAAAATACAAAAGACAAAAAAAGACAAGCACATGGAGAAGATATCGTAGAAGGGAATCAGAACGGCCCCAAAAAGTGGCAGGAATCAAGATGGTATCAGTTCTGTCCGGTCTGCCGGTTTGATCTATGGGCTATGGTCGGCTCCCCGCCGCCGATCTGTATCGCAAGCTTCCTGGATAGCTGTTACTGATGATTTCGTTGCAACTCTTGCAGACAAACTCCACCAGTGACAGCTTGGGCGTATACAATTTGCTTATAATACTCCGCATTGTCCGAGTATCTTTGAAATCTCACCAGAAAGTCACAACTGCATCAAGCTTGACAACCCGGGAGTCTTGATTTTGAAACAACACCCCTTGCCTTTTTTTGTGTTCGCCTTTTTTGTGTTCAATCTTCCTCCTCCTCCCCAATCATGCGTTCCAACAGCCTCCTCCTCCTTGCCTCTTTGGCGGGGCTGGCCCTCGGCCACCCTACGACCGAGACGGCCAAGCGGTCCAAGACGACCAAGATGACGCCGCATGCCCACACCATGTTCCACCAGGAGATGAAGTTCCTCGACAACCTCTATGATCCCGTGGCCGGCTATCTGTACTATTTCTACTACCCACTGGCCGCGGGCCCCCACGAGACGCGGTCGACTGTGTGGTATGCCGCGGGTCTGCTGTTGCGCAACGAGGGCAACGACACGGCCAATGCCGTGCGCATCGTCAAGGATGTCATTGCCAACCAAGAAAAGAACGTTTCTGCACAGTGGTACGGCGACTACACTGTCTATCCGGAGCAGCCGACTGTGGGCAGTCCCAGCTATGCGCCCGTCATCTACAACTCGTGGGATCCCAACTGGCGCGGTTTCATTGGCACGACGCTCATGATTATCTACGAGGAGTTTGGCAGCCTGGTTGGCCCTGACGTCAAGAGCCTGATTCTGGAGTCGCTGTACAACAACACCGTGGGCGACAGCTACCGTGTGGGTGGCGTCGACGGCGACAACCTGTATCCGTCGTACAGCAACCCGTCGCTGATGCGGGCGGTGGTCACGGGCTGGACGGGCAACCACTGCAACGACAGCAACATGACGGCCGCCGGCGAGGCGTATGCCCAGGAAATCATTGACCTCTTCAACATCAACGACACTCTTTCCGAGTTCAACGTGCCGACCTATTACGGCGTGTCGCTCAGCGCCCTGACGCTGTGGTCCAAGTACATGCCGGCGTCTTCGGTCATGCGCCAAAACGGCCCCCGCATGGTTGGCGATATCTGGACGGCCTTTGGCGATTTTTACAATGCCAAGCTGCGCAACCTGGCCGGGCCCTGGGACCGCTCGTACGGCTACGACATGAACCGCTACGTGGCCATCATGTCGCTCTATGTGTGGTCCCTCGTCGGCCGCGAGCATGTGTTTTCCGGCAAGGGCACCGAGAGCCCCTGGCTTCTGACCCACGCCGACGATGGCGAGTTTATCCCCATTGTCGCGTCTCTCTCCGAGTTCCATCGCACACTGGTGCCCGCGGCCGTCCTGTCCCAGCTCACGACTTTCTCGGCCAACGAGTCCCGCACCGTCCACCGCCAGGCCTACACGCCGCCCTTTGACTACGAGGTCCGCAACATTACTACGTGGCTCACGCCCGACCTCCAGATTGGCGGCGATTCTTACAATCAGACAGTTGTCGGCGGCGCCAGCCAGGACAGCACGTCCTTTAGCCCGGCCGTTGTGCATTGGCACCGCGATGCGACCGCTCTCCAGGACACCAGTGTCGGCTACCTGTCGCTGCACCCGTCCGAGATGAGCATGCAGACGTCCGTGGCCGCCAACAGCCTCAATATGACCTACCCGGCCGGCAACGCCTCGAGCATCTTTACGTTTGTCGTGTCCAGCAACCCGCTCGGCAGCAGCCACCGCGACGTCCATGGCTTGAGTGATATTGACGGCATCAACATTACCGTTGGCGCGGGCAGCACGGTCAACCCGGAGCCCGTCGTGGCGTTCTGTGGTCTTGTGGGTGGCACATGCTCGCTCATCCACAATTTCGAGTTCTGGAACCTTACGTTTACGATGCCGGCCAACAGCACCGTCCTACCGCAGCTCAACCTGAAGATTGAGCTGCCGCAGTAAGTGAATTTGAGAGAAAAAAAGTAAAAGTGCAGGGGAAGGACGCTTTGGAGGGCAAGCAGAGGGAGAGAAATATTTAATGAAGGATGGTACAGTAGATAGTAGACGGGCAATGAAGTATAGTGAATATGAAACCCAACATGAGATTCAGCCTTGATTGCCAAACCCGTCATGAAGAACAGCAGCACAGTGAGACAGATTCAAGAAAAAAAAAAGTGCTTCATCGCAAAAAGAGCTAAATCTACGTCATAACCTGTGAACCCCCCCTTCAAAAAGAAGAAAAAGAAAAAAGAAAGACAGTGATTCCTTTGGCTGAGGAAATATTCAATGGCATCTCACAGATAACTCTACTTTGCAATCGCTCTGCCACCTTTCTCCACTTTTGTCTACCGAGACGATAGCCAGGGGAACATCGTCTCCAGCGCCGCCTTTTTCGTGTGTCGTATGTCGTGTGCCGTCGGCGGTTCGGCGATGCTTTGCTGCTTCGGTCGTGTGATATCGTGGGACATGAGTCCGGCAAAGTGACCCGGACTTTGCCTCGCCAAGCTTGTGATGATTGCCATGTTCCTTAGGGGTGGGGTAGAAAGACGAGACCCACGACCACTTTTCACTTTTACGGTTCATGCTATCTGTAATTGTTTTGTTTCCATTTATCGTTTATCCGGTGATATCATGTGGCATACGTCGTACTTTTAGTGTGGTTCCATCGCGGGGAAAGAATCACAAGAGGGCATGGCCGCACATGCAAACACCGGCAAAGATACACCGGGCTTTGCCGGTATCTAGGTATCTGCAACAAAATGGCTAAAAGAGGAAGCTAGGGTCTGTGGGGATCAACCAAAGTCCACGGGCCCTCCCTCATCTTTCTCACGGTTGTGAGCCTATGGAGTTTACTCCGTAATCTTTCCTTGTGTCTCTTCTTCCACAAGGTGCACTGTCGCGTAGTGCTTGTCTTTTTCTTCCTGTCTTTTCCTTCCCGTCTTTCCCTTCTTCCTTTTGATTATTTTGTTCATTTTGTTCATTTGATATAAATACATGCATCGGGCTCCTGGCTGAGAAACGGACTCGGCATCCTTGTATCCTCCTTGTATCCTTGTATCCTTGTATCCTTGCATCCTTGCATCCGTCACCAACTCGACTGTCTGCTCTCACTAAAACTTCAGCAATAGAGAACCAGACTTTATTCCCCACGACCACATCTTCACCATGCCTGATTTAAAGGTGGACGACACGGTGATTAACACCACGGCGGTGCCGCCCACGCCCGTCGCCGGGCATGTCATCGACGCCAATGTGCCGCGGGAGGTCCAGTTGACGTTCCGGCAAGCACTCAAGCTGCACGCAAAGGCCATTGCCTGGTCGGCATATGTGTCGATTGGTGTCATCATGCTAGCCTTTGACCCGCAGCTGCTGGGCAATATGTATGCCATTCCGCAGTTTGCTAGCGACTTTGGAGCTCTCGTCGATGGCGAGTATGTGATTTGTGAGTGCCCATACACCGCTCGTACGACATATCAGAGCAACCCTCTAACACCATCTACAGCCGCCGCATGGCAGACGGGCCTGAGCATGGGCAACCCCGTGGGACAAGTTGTCGGCGCCATCTTTACCGCCTACCCGATGGAATGGTACGGACGCAAAAGGACGTTTGGCGCGTGCGTCTTGTTGACGGGCGGTCTCGTCTTTATCCAGTTCTTTGCCCGGTCTCTGCAGGTTCTCCTCGTTGGCGAGCTTCTCGGTGGCATTGTGCTCGGCATGTACGTCGTCATTGCCCCTGCCTACGCCTCCGAGGTCTGCCCGACGTCGCTCCGTGGCCACATGACCTCGTTTGTCAACCTGTGCTTCGTCATTGGCCAGCTCATTGGCAACGGCGTCACCAACGGCACTTCGTCTTTGACAAGCCACTGGTCGTACTCGCTGCCCTTTGCCATCCAGTGGGTGTGGATTGCCGTACTGCTGCCCGGTCTGATGTTTGTGCCCGAGAGCCCTTGGTGGCTTGTCCGCCGCGGCGACCTCGACGGTGCCCGCAAGACGCTGGCCCGGCTGTCGTCGCCCCAAGTCGATGTCGAGGAGTCGCTGCAATTTATTGTGCACACAGACCGCCTCGAGCTGGAGCTGGAACTCGGCAGCACCTACCTCGACTGCCTCAAGAAGGAGAACCGGCGCCAGACGGAAGTGTCAACAGGTGTCTACTGCACGCAGGTTCTGAGTGGTATCTACCTGATCAACTACGGCACATACTTTTTCGAGCAGGCCGGTCTGGCTGAAGCCGATTCCTTTAATATGGCCGTCGGTTTCTTAGGTGAGTCCTCTGCTCCTCCCTTTCCCTTTTTTTATTTTTTATTTTTTTTATTCATGTCCACATCTAACAGAGCAGCCGTCGGTTTCGTGGGCACGCTCATCTCGTGGTACGTCATGGTCCACGTCGGCCGCCGTACCATCTACGTCTATGGCCTGGCCGTCCTTGCCGCCCTGCAGATTGTCATTGGCATCCTGGACTGTGTTCCTGGCCGGCCCTCCGGCGCCATCTGGGCCGAGTCCGTCCTCATGATTATCTGGAACGGCATCTACGACTTGACCATTGGCCCCATTTGCTTTGTGCTCCTCTCAGAATGCTCTGCCACGCGTGTCCGCTCAAAGACCATTGCCCTGGCCACCATGGCCCAGGGTGTCCTGGGTATTGTCATGACCGTCGCCATTCCCTACATGATCAACCCCGGCGAGGCCAACATGCAGGGCAAGCTGGGCTTCTTCTTTGGTGGTCTTGCCTTTTTGTGTCTCATCTGGGCCTATTTGCGTGTGCCCGAGACCATGGGTCGCTCCTACGAGGAGCTGGATCTGTTGTTTGCCCGCAATGTGCCCGCACGCCAGTTCAAGGCGTACGTGATTGACGCACCCAGTGGCGTGGACGAGAAGTAGAAGAGAAATTGGGGTGGCTGAAAAAAAGGATCACAAACAGTTGTAGCTTATGAGAATGTATGCTCAGTTTTGATAATAATTTGACTTTATGCCAGAGTGAGAAGAAGCTGTGCCGTGAACTGTATTCAAAGATCAGTCTCTTTAACACAAACGCATCTGTGGGTCGAGCTGTCGAGCTTCTATGGGTTCAATTTATCATGACTGCATGTACGTCGTAAAAAAGTCAACCATACGTCGTACTGGTTGCATGGCTCAAAATGTGGCAGATCAAAACTCAACAGCAAATGTAGATTCTCAAATGGATAATCAAAAAAGGGGGGGAGAACAAAAAGAAATTGAGCAGTGGCACTCAACTTGGGAACTACTGGGATTACCGTGAATCGAACACGGGTCTCCTCGGCCACAACGAGGTATTCTAGCCACTAAACTATAACCCCGTTTCTAAGAGTAGGAGCCCATTATGGAACAGCCGCCCTCGCAACAGAGCTCACAATACGGAGTACACGGAAAGGCTTGGCGGTCGAAATTGTCGATTGTCGATTGTCGACTCGCTTGAGTTTTATCACAACAACTCCACGTCAAACTAAGCCGTAGTTACATATTTTGCTTGTATTGCCGCCTTCCTATCACACTGCATTACGGTTTATTTTGTCGTAGTTTTGCATTGTTCTTTATGTTTAATACGGCATTCTTCCAGAAGCCTTCGCCGCGCACGCCTCTACAGCGCACGCCTCTGCACAGCTCAATGTCCACGACACGGACCCTGCGATGTGCCATACAAGTCGTCAAGCAATCGGCGAGTTTGTCGAAGCAGCACCTCCAGAAGAGAAAGACTGTTGCCACGTCGTTTTTACTCAATCGCAATCTGCACGAGGCACAGCGTTTTGCGCGTCTGTACACTGTGGCAGATGGCTTTGCCAGGCGGTTTGCAGCCGAGGAGCTCGCCTCGGATATGCTCAAGATAACAAAAACAAAGCCTGACAAGGCGTCACAGCAAGAGGTGGCCCGCATGCAGCGTGCCCTCTACGGAGTATTACGTCGTACCGCTTTGAGATTTACTGCAACTTGTTCCGGCGGGGTGGTGTCAAAAGCAGCACTGACTCCACAATCTACGGCGAACGAAAAGAACTTTCTATGGAACGCCTCACCTACTGGGAAATCGAGCAGCTCGGGTGCATCCAGGACTCTCTGTGTCGTGCCGTGGCACCAGCATTCAACGATGTGGCTGTGCACGGCGTGCTTTGCGACGTGCTTTGCGACGTGCTTTGGGGTGCCCATAGTGTTGTTTATGCCGTCGCCTTTGCAACCGGAATACTTCCTTGACAAGGGCCAGAACGATGCCAACGGCTCAGAATATGACGTCTATCTGGACGATACCAACGGCGAATAAAAAATCAAGCTCTACGTCCGCAAGCCCTTCCTTGGCGACACGGACACCGGCCCCAAATATTCATGTCCCTGGGCGCACTTTGGCGCACTTTCAAGGAGTGTATGCAGGAGTGGGTTTTTCAAAGTAACCGGGCCGCGCTGAGAAAATGGGGATATATTTTTGGGGCCCGGACCGGCTGGTGGAAGCTGATTATTCCAACGACGAGTGGACCGCTTTACTTCTCTCTTACGAGGATCGTATTGCGAAGCTTGGTAAGGAGCCCAACCGACGTCAGCAAAAAATCCGAGATGGAAGCGTCCTGGAAGAAGCAGGGTATTTTGCCCACATTTACGACGTACGAAGTAATGCTTGACACGAAAATAGACCACAAGCATGAAAACAACATGACTGGATGGCTCATGGACGTGTTCTGGGCGCGTCCCAAAGTAGAAATATGATGTGAGGCTAAAGCCCCTTTCTCCAGGCAATATCAATAGTGCGTGGAACGGAGCGCGGCCAGTTGGCTCTCGATGCAAAACGACCTCTTAAGAAGACAAAAAGACAAAATCTAGAATGAAAACGAAGTCAACATGTGAGAACAGACCCATAATGCAAGTGGATATATTGAATTTGCTCCTCCCATTCTTTACTTGTTCTTACAAGTGGCGTTGGTCTTGCATTGATGTTGCTGCCGACCACGAAGTCAACCATCCCTGACTAGCTTTATTCTGATTCTGATTTAGACTAACGACGTTTTTTTCCCCTGTTCGCTAGTTACTTTATCTAGCACCTGCCATACGCCGTACTCCTGGACATCGTATTTACACCACTTTCCCGCTGTACGTTTCTTTCCCTATCGGGGTCTTTGCCTAGTCCAACAGCCTCGTGACGCTCGGGTAGGATGCACAAAGTAGATAAACAGTTTCTGTGGCGTTTTTGATGAAGAAAAGCACCCATTGAAAGCGTTTGTAGAAAAGGCGGCCGTTTCGCTCCTCACCGGCCTCGGTTGCCTTTTATTTTTCTCCTTTCTTTTTCCTCCTTTCTTTATTCTAGTTTCTTTTTTCTGGTTTCTTTTTTCTGGTTTACGACACCACATTCCTTTGATCTCGATACGCCATCCACATTCGTTCTTACAAATCGACACGATGAAGGCCCTCCAGATCCTCGCCCTTGGCCTGGCCTCGGCCTCCTCAGCGGCAGCTGCACTCTGCAGGCCCTCTGCGCCCGCTGCTTCCGCCTCCTCTGTCTCCTCTGTCTCCTCTGTTTCGTCACTCTCTTCTCCATCAGCCTCTCCTTCCACTCCGGCTGCATCCCAGCCCGTCTGCGTTAGCAACGTCGTCACCAACGGCTACTTTGGCGGCGGCTCCCTCGACGGCTGGACCCTGACCCAGTTTGGCGGCGGTGTCATCACCGGCGGCTCCGGCACCTGCGGTCAGTTCAGCACCTGCGCTCAGCTCGATACGGTCACGGGCGGTTATGTTTCTCTCTCGCAAACGGTGCCCAACACTGGCGTCGGCCTCATCTACACGTTTGCTTTCAACTACCGCGCTGTTGCCACTTTGTCGAGCGATGCCGTCCTTGTCTGCCAGATCAACAGCGGTGCCAATGGCCTGTCGTGGCCGTTTGTTTCCTCCAGGATCCCTGTGGGCGGCTGGGGCTACTTTATGACAACGTTCACGGCGCCCTCGACAAGCCTGACGGTGAACTGCGCGGTGAGTGGCTCCTTCGAGAACATTGTGCAGCTGGACTACATCAACTTGAACTGCTAGAAGGGGGGTGCTGGAAAACAAGACACGCATCGACGCGGCCTGTACATACCACCAATAATAGACTTTTTTTTTTTTGGAACCCATGTTCTTTCTATCCCATACCTTGAGGCAGTTCCAATATTGATGATGCGCCGTTCTTGACAACAACGACCTCAAGCTACGCATCCTACCTTTGATATCCTCCAAACAGTTGTGGTTCACCGTCACGTATAAATAAAAGCTTTGAAAGCACAAACGCATCTGTCTTGACGGCACTCTAGGCAAGCCACCTTCAAAGCAGAAAGCTGCACAACACCATACTTTCAAAACTCTTTCCACCATAGCCAAAAATGAAGTCAACAACTGCCCACCTTCTTGGCCTTCTCTGGGCTACCGCAACAATCGTCTCCGCTTGCAACACTATCAGGTGCAGTCCCAATATCATCCCAATGTGCGCCCAGCTTTCCGTCGACGGCGCCGCCCAGGAAAATGTCGTCATCAAGCAACTCATCTGCCACACCACACCACAAGCGAATAATGAGGTCATCTCCTACCGAGGCCTTGTCGGGCAGCCTCTGTCACCCGGTCAGATGTTTTCACCAACCAGCGCCATCATTGTTGGGTGTTACTTGCAAGGAACCTGGGCCAGCACGGTGCAGCTGGCGAACGTGGGCATTGGGCCGACCTGTGGAGAGCCGGCGCCGGCGTCATGAGGAGGAGCCGGGAATATTCAATGTCTTTTATGGTGAGACGGAAAGGTCTTTTTTTCTTCCTTTTTTGGATATTTCCTTTTTCTTCTGTCAATTTAATCATGTGTTGAAATTGCATAATTCTTTTGAAAGACGGGGCGCGAAAAGACAATCTGTGCCTACACCTACACCCGGTTACAGCAAATAGCAGCTCACTTCTTTTAAAGTATTATGCAAGGTACGGCGTTAAAAATAAAAGTCAGCGGCAGAAGTGCGTGAAAATCGGATCGCGGTAAACGCCAGAGCTCCCTTGTGCTGGATCCCGTTTTGCCCTCATAAAACTCAAATGCCTGTAAACGCCCTTCACTCCAGAAAATAGCCGCCGAGACCCAAAAATAACAACAAATTCCCGGAAATCAAAAACATAACCCAAAAAAGACAGTAAGTGGCCACCCAATACCACGAATGCACCCATAAAATAGCAAAAAGAAGAATGAGAATGAGAAAGAGCCAGAAAAATAACAAAAGAAATCTGTAGAGGCAATCATCGCCGGTGCAGCAGCGCATCAATACCCATATCGGGCGACATACGGTGCTGGCCGTGGTGGGCCTGCTGCTGGACCGGGTGGCCGTGATGCTGTTGAAGTTGTTGGTGATGGGCCATGTAAGGGCTGACCATGGAGGCCCCGCCATTATTAGCCGGGACCGCACCGTTGCCGGTACCGGCACCGTCCATGGCCCGCAGCGACTGCTGGAAGCCAGCTGTGGTGTAGTAGTCCGGGTAGGCAGCACCGGGTGAGCCGACGTCTTGCTGGGTACCTGCACCAGGGCTTCCCGCCGATGAGGGCACCTGCAGATGCGAGTAGCTGTGCGAGTGACTGTGGCTGTGGGCATGACGTCTCGAGGGGGCGCCCATGTGGTGTGTCGTCCCCACGGACACCGTGCTGCTGTTGCTCCCACCCGATACAGACCGGTTGCCACCGCCAACGTTGCTGTTGGTGCTGCCACCGGGCGAGCCATGACCGTCAAGCAAGTCATCTCCGCTGCCAGTGCCACCGACAATGTGCGCATGCCCGTTGCTGCCGACCACCATGCTGGGTCCCAGCAGATCATCGTCCCCGCCGCCATAAGCAGGAAGACCGCCAACGCCGACGTAGCTCTGTTCGACTCGCAGCCGCCGCGACGACGACCGAGAGACGCCCTGCAGGTTTTTCAGGCCAGCATTCATGCACTTTTGCTCCACAACGGTCCACTTTTCGCCGGTCCGCTGTGCCAACGGCTGCCACATCTCGCGTCGTAAATGCATGTACTCGCGTGCAAGCTGCTCCATCTTGCGCGCGTCAAAGTCGTTGGTAGCGTTGCGGCGCTCCATCAGGCGCTCGTGGCGCTTGCGGCAGGCGTTGGGCGTCTTGCCGGGGAACTGGACCTGGATCTGGGACCAGTTCTCGCCGCGGGCACGGGCTTGGACGAGGGCATCGTCGTCCTGCGGGTTCCAGGCGCCCGAGGAGGCACGGCCCGAGGCCGTGGGGGGCTGAACCGAAAAGCTGGTCGAGGCGGTGCGGCCACTGCTTCGGGACATGCGGCCGCCGTTGCTGGTGACGACAGTGGCAGGGAGGTTGCCACCAAGAGTCAAGGGAGGACCAACGGCAAATGGCTCTTGCTGTTGGTAAGAAGCGACGGCTGTCATGGCGTTGCTGCCGAGCGTACCGGCCGGGGACGAGCTGACACCTTCGGGGAGCTGGTCGTAGTAGCCGACGGCGCCGTTGGCGGAGGCCACATTGGGGCCAGAGAGCGAGCCGACACGGTGGTGGTGGTAGTAAGAGGGCATGCCGGAGCGGTGGTGGTGAGAGTCGAGAGACGAAGGGAGCGTAGTGTAAGACTCGGAGCTGCCACTAGATGTGCGGCTGAGTCTGCTCATGTCGATGTGGAGAGAGGGTGTGGTAAAGAAAAGACTGAAAGAAAGAATGAGACTGTAGAGACTGAAGAAGAGGGAAAGACAGAGAAAAGTTTAATAGAGAGTGTGTGGCTATGAAGAAATATGAAGATGAAGAAGTGAGTGGATGTGTGTGCGTGGTCGTGAGCGAGAGGCAATTAGTGATTATCACTAGTATGTGTAAGTGAGAGTAATGAAGAAAAGAGACAGTGGTGTATGTGAAAGAAAATGAGAAAGATAATGAAGAAGATTGAGAAAGTAAAACGATCTGTTTCGTATCAAACGAAAGACGATGTAAAGGAAAGAAATAGGGACAGAAAAAGTAGACAACGACACACAGACGAAGAAATGAGAAAGAAATGGAAAAAGGAAAGACAAAAAGAAAAATGTAAATGCTGGTATCTTGAAGTGGACTGGAGACAGAAAAGAATAAAGAAAAAAGGAGAGGACAAGGCCGGCCGACCTCTTTATAAAATACAAAATTGAAAAGGAGTGAATGACGATGTGGGAATGAAAGATGGAAAAAGGAAATGAAACAGAAGTTAAAAAAAGACAACAGCGTGGAAAAAGCAAAAATAGAGTGTAGGGTAATTCTGCCACGGCGTCTAACAAAACCTGCAGCCGCTCGATCGACAAGGCGAGAATAGACAGCCGTGTAGGTACGATTTGAATGACGTTCAGCCCACGAGTCTGTCGAGTAGTCCAGAAATTTTCCTTCCCAAGACTGTGTGAGGGCGGCTCCACGACGTGTAGATTATGTTCTTTTGTGTAGCAACAGCGCGTGCATTTTCTCTCTTTATTTTTATCCTCCCAAAGGTATGCACGGCGGAAATGAGAGTACTTCCAGCGGGAGGAAGAGCAATCTGAAACAGCGTAGTCAATGTGGGAAGAGGAAGGAGGAGAAGCAGAGAAAAGAATGAAGAAGGCAGGAGGAACAAAATGAAACCAAGATGGTGTACCCAAACAGTCGAGTAGATGGCCAACGGGCCTCTGATATTGGCTGGCCAGCATGGGGAGCTTGTCCCTGCTTGATTGTAGGGTATGGACTTGTGTGGTTCTTTGGCGGCTAGACAACTGTTTGAGATGGCCGTGGGGTGGGACTGGGGAAGAGCAGGAATACAATGGCAGAAGAGTAAAGGAATCATGAGCATGTAAGAGCTTGCAGAGTATGAAAGAGAGAATCAAGGAGAGTAGAGAAGCATAAGAGTGGATAGAGAGGCAAAAGTGGTCGGGGGCAGGGGCAGAGGGAAGGAGACCAGGCCGGGCGGCTAACTTTCTTTTGTATGAAGATGGTGTAAGTTGACGTGTAAGTGGACTTTTACAAAGCTGGTTTAACTAAGGCGAAAGCTGTGCATTTCAGATCGCTTGACAGTTTTTACAGTCACGGGCATCGGCACTGAAAGTCATCATGTTCATTTCACTCACACATTAAGAGTACTGTCTTCGTGTTGACGAATGTCCCAAAAGGGAAGTGTCGTTGAAGTTAACAAGGATCGACGTCAGGGCCAAAAAGTAAAAATAACAACGAGCAATACCGACTACCATATTGAATGCGATATAGCACCACTGCCATATTGCAAGTATTTGTGTTTTTGAGAACCGTGTAGTAAATGCAAGAGAGCTTGGTTTGTCAAACAATCAACCTAAGTCTGCTCAGAGGATCGCGAGACGCGACTGACGAGCTGTAAAGAACAGGAGCGGCTAGGGAAGGGGAAAACAAAGTACGCCGGCTTAAAACATACAAAAATAGCATAGAAAGAAGCTACCCGGGGGAGGGAAGAATAGAATGAAAATAACAAGAACGAAAAGAACGGGAAGATGAATGGAACACACGCGGTAGACGAGCCGTGAGCAAACCCAAGGATACACGTTCCTGGGCAGTTCCTGGCTGCTCTTGGCTGTTCTTGCAAACTGAAGAGACGCGCTAATTTAGATTGCCGCCGGGGCATTTGCGAAGGCTCTGTGCCTTTCTTTTAAAGGCGATTGTTTGCGTCCATACGACGTATTGCACCAAGGCCGCCCCCAAGGCTGGCGATTGACGCGTAGAAAAGGCCAAAGAAAAGATAGAACGACTCGAGTCTGCCGCGATTCGAGGATAGCATGATGTTGTGTTACGGTTGTTGGGGAAAAAATGAATGAAAACCACGACTTCTATCGCTCTCACTCTCAGTGGACAGCCGCTGGCAAATGGCAGACCGTGGCGCCCATTGTTCAGGGGTCTCTGAAACAAAACAAAATCCACAGAGTCCACTCAAGGGCACTAAAATGCACTGGACGCAACTTACAGCGGCTAACACCGACGAAATCTGAACGCGGCGCATCGACCGCCAAGGACACAGCGCAACGCACAAGCGCGCGACAGAATGGAGAGAAAGAATCGAGGAAGAGCAAACATCAGTCTACTTTATTTAGCAATAATTTCCGTGAAGAAAACGTTTGTCAAAACCACGGCCAGAACAGACGACGGTATCTGGGTTAAATCAGTCTTTCTTCTGGCTTCTTTTTTGGACAAATTTGCCCCGTTATTTGCTATATGAAAAAGAAGGCTTTGCGCTGCTTTGCCAGCCGCTTTTCTCGATATTCTTGCCATGCTTCATCTTCAGAGGTTCATTCACGCCGAATTGATTCTATTTATGGCCACATCACGTGGAGTGCTGTCTATTGGAAGGGCTGCCAAAAATGGGCAAATTAGCGTACTACCTCGCTGGAACCGCCAGACGAAAATGCGAAAATGCACTACAAAAAAGCATCGCCAAAAACAATAGCATTTTCCAGACCTCCCGCTATTTAGACGCCCGCCCTCCCCGGCGTCTCGCTTGCCTGCCAGTCCCCCTTTTCATTGCCTTGCGTACCTGCTTTCTATGATCGATTTGACGCTCTCCCTTTTCGATCGTCTGGTGTTTTTGTACGACTCAGCCACAATTCTTGAGTGATGCTTTTTTGAGCTCATTCGTTGACCCATGCCGTCGGATTTCTTTTTGCTTTCTACTGTCATGCTGCCTCTCTCAGATGGCTTGTCGAATGACATCGGGCGCTTTCCCTTCACGTCCTAGCCTTTCCCTTATCCAGCCAGCATTGTGCACTTATTTTTCAGCCTCTTATCTGTTTCAGAGAGGACAGGTCGCGACCAGATCGATTGGCCTGGGCCTGACCACAGGCCCGACGGGCCTTGTTTGAAGAACCGGGCACACTACGGAGTACATGCAAGCTCTTTGGTCAATATTGCGGCCGTATTTGTTACGCTCGACATTATGACATAAGCAGTTATATTGTTGCCTTTATGCCATTAGCTGTGTGCATGTTAGGGAAGTCGTCAAAATTTTGTGGGTAGTACGGTCGCGACTTCCTTTCTGGGTTGTCAACTGCCCGCGCGGAAGGCGGGGGACGGGCCCGGCCGGCCGAGTGGCCGAAGTGGCAGAAATACGTAAGCCCAAACTTAAAGTAACGACATACCTCACCACACTCACATAAAGTTTGACCACTCTCAATCCTAAAATCTGTATCTTGATAAGATCTCAACTTCTTGGACAAGTTCGTCGGGGTCCAAATAATCACCGTTCCCTTCATGCCAACAGCGCCTCAAAGATCGACATTACCATTGCCATCTTAACGTTTAGCGCATCTGGTCGGGCTGCCTTACGCTAAAAACACAACCCTCAACTTCCCAAGGCTGCCTTCGGGGCACAATTCAAGGAGTCCAATTCGAGAAAGTTTCCACAGTTTACTCCGTACTCCGTACAGCACCTGTCACTTGCATCCATCAGGGTCCACAACATGCCTCGGAGCGCATTTCTGATCCTGCGCTACTGTAATTAGCCTTACCCTACGTCGTACGGAGTATTACTCCGTAAAAACCTGTTTACTCAAAGAAAACAGCAGTACTCGTGCCAGCCCCATTTTCTCGAAAATAAAAATGGGGCGTGGCACGAGTACTCCATTGTCTTTTCGCGATCACTGCCTCGACTGCCTCGTACGGGCGATATTTTGCCAAGCCGCTTGCAAAAGAAATAAGGGGATTCGCACTCCACAAGACCAGATAGAAAAAAAGACACAGAAGCACAGCTGAAGCGAAGGAGCGAGGGAAGCGCGATAAATATGTGTGATGGCCCGTTCTCTGCGTCGTGGACGGCCATCATCGTCAACATTGTCATCATCGACAACAACGACACAAAATGGCCCCAACATCACTACCGCCAAGAGCGCCACCATCCCTTTGGGACCGCGGTACCATCAGCACCGCCGACTGCTGGGGCTGCGACACAAGCACGCCTGAAGGCGCACACTTGGCGGCCATCATCGTACCCTCCATCCTCGGCGCCATGCTGCTGGCTGGCGGCGGCTACTACACATACCGCCACTTTATTCGCAAGCGGCGGAC
This sequence comes from Sporothrix euskadiensis, assembly GCA_019925375.1. Taxonomy (NCBI): domain Eukaryota; kingdom Fungi; phylum Ascomycota; class Sordariomycetes; order Ophiostomatales; family Ophiostomataceae; genus Sporothrix; species Sporothrix euskadiensis. The sequence continues at coordinate 910,443 of JADHKQ010000008.1, forward strand.
CACCAAGGACTACTTTGAGCGCATTCGCAATGGCCTGTTCTACACCGTGATGCTCACCATTGGCCTGCCCGTTCTTCTGGGTTACATGGCATTCACCGGAATCAAGAGCAGGAGAGACAAGCGACGCGACCGCGCTGCATTCGACAGGGCCGGCACGAACGTCAACACGGGCAAGAACAAGAACATGGATACAAACATAAACTCGGACGTGATGTCGACACCTCTTTCAAATACAAATCGTCCGCAGGCAATTCCGCCAACGGGCTTTGTCATTGCTGCTGTCGAGATGTCGGATATCAACAAGAATCCCGGGGGGGATACGCTAGGGCCAAGCAGCTACAACACGGGGCGGGATACCAGCATTCACGCGAATGGCGAGGATCATGTCCAGACGCCGCCACCTACCTTCGGCTACGAAAAGGCCGGCGCCGGCAACGTGTAGTCCGACAATATGATGTTCTTACGACCGTTTAAATAGACTTTTCAATTCATTTACAAGTACGATGCCCAGGTGGTAGCTTGTTGCAGTATCGTGTCACCTGCTCATAATCTAGCTACAGTTCCGCCTTGTTCTCGGCTAAGGCTCTTGGCGGCAGAGAGCTGAAAGGACCGTAGCGCACCACCTCAATATGGGACTGACAGCCATAATAAACGAAACGACCCCATGATATTTCGTCGTACATGCCCGTCACGTTCGATAAATTACATCAGAAATAGTACCCTTGAACTTTCACGGCGACGATCCCGGCATCGAAGCCGGCGAGCCTAATTCACCAGCCAACATCTCCCCTCCCAAAAAACGCCGGCCGATCATGGGCTTCTTCGATAGTGACGACGCAAACAGGCGGAGGCAGCAGAGAAAGGCAGAGGCACAGCAGCAAAAGGCCCAACAAGCGGCGATGGACGCACAGCTGGCGATCTGGAAACAGACCATTGAGCAACATCCGCAGCAACTGCCGTTTGTCCTCACACAAATCCAAGCTATCATTGCCGCTGGTGCTGCGGCTGCCGGCGTCTCCGTTCCCACGGCACCGACCGGCGGTCCCACCCCAGTCTTTGCAAGCAGCACCAGGCCGGACCCACCGCCCCAGGCCAACCGTCCTCAGATGCCGCTAACGCCGGTCGTTCTCGTGCCCGACCCGGAAGGTCTAGAGGATCCAGATCACGTTTCCATCATCAGTGCCAGTCGACGGCCGTAACATCTAGACGCAGCTACTTACACATTCGACTTTATACCTTACGAGCATGTACATCTTCCACGTACGGCCATAGATACTGGAAAATACGGGATCCCGTCCGCTCTCCCCTAGTCAAACCAGTAATCGGCGGATTAGTAGTTGGGTCGGTGACGACCAGCGAATACCCGCTGCTGTACGTTTTTTTCTTCCTTTTTTTCAGTATTCGTCTTCTCATTTTTTGTTACCACGTACGTATCTCACTTTTTACTTTTATTTTTGTGCTTGTTGAGGTATTAATGTTGTTGCACAGACTAGGTGACTAACATCGACCTTCCCCTGGGACGAGGTCCTGTCTGTTCCGCGCAACCAATGTTCTTTCATCTCTTCACTTACAGAACTCATATACATACATGACCTTATTTACCTGATCTCACTATCTCGTTGCTCGTTGATTGTGAACTTATCAACAATGCGGCTCATCGCAGTACTCTATGGTTTTAAACTGAGCTATGTGGCCAAATGAAGGCATAACTATGTTCATGAAAATGTATGAAGTGAGCAAGGCTTTCTGAGGTAACGCAGGAATAGAATAGGGATTTTGATAGATGATCAAGAAATATAAATAGAGACCCTGCTCCTCGTTACTTGTGAATGGCTGTTTTGTTAAATCTCCATCGACAACTCTAGCCTTCAACTTCGACCTATCTGTGTTCTCAGGCTGCTTTAATCCATGAACAAAACTAACATCACAGAAAAGCAAATTCGCCTTCTCAAAATGAGCTGCCTCAACTACAACGAGTTCAAATGGGTGTACAATCTATCAGAGTCCAACTTGTAAAGACAAAATGATGGTGCGCCCTACCAGGCGGACACACCTGGTGGTCATGGAGTTTGGCACTGGCTGAGCCATTCAAAGAGACCATCGAGAGAGACCATCAAGTCGTCCTCGTTCACGTCTTCTTATTCATCCTTCGTCGACCCCTGGAAAAGGGACTCGGCCGAGTTGCCAAAGTAACGATGCATCATACCCGTCGCTTTTCTTTACTTTGAGTCAGCGGTGTGTTTGTATTCGCAAAAAGACCGTATGTTTTAGTTACCTGCGTAGAAGCTAATACTGTTGGCTGCACTATGATACTCCCATTAAACTTACCAAAGTCTAAAAAGTAGGTTTATTCAAAATTCATCTATTAGTTTATTCAACAATTTTACCTGTTCTTTTGCCTAGATTTATGTTCCTGAAAGCTGCCGGCGCTCGTTGTATGGGACAACTTGTAGTTGTTGTTTACCACTACATTGATATTTTCATCATGGCGGAAATTTAGTAAGCCAAGGGAAACTAAGAGGACTCACTGATATGCGATGCGAGTTTCTAGACTTTCTGGCTACGTTCTTGACTTCCTTGACTTTGCGTACTCTGTTCCTTACTTAACTTACGACAGTTCCTGAATCATAAAACTCCTGGCTGGTGATCTCACTAACGATGCCTCGCAGCGGTAACCCAATGCGAACACGCATGAAAATATGACAGAATAGGGGTATAAATAGATCGCTCCCCTCATGCAATAATTCTGTCCTTCTTTGATTTTTCTATTTTTTTTTCTATTATAATAACCTCATTGTCTACTCCAGTCTCAATCTTCCTACTCTCTTCAGCCCGTGCAAAACTAACAGATAATACTCGCGCTAACCAACCGCCAAATTCAAAATGACTGGCTTCTTCGACAAGTGGAAGAGCAAGTTCAGCTCTGACTCCGGTACCAAACTTACATCCAGCAGGATGTACGTTTATAACCAACCATATGAGTATTTCGGCGGCTTCCCCGGAGGTTCTGGAGTCTCCAGCTGGCTCAACAATACGGTTGGGCCGTCAGACAGTACAATTGCATCCTCGTCCTTCAGCTCATCCTACAACTCGACCTTTGTCGATCCCTGGAAGAAGGGATCCAGTGGCAGGTAGTCTTGCCATGCTTCTTACCCTTGTCGTCTACTTTCTTTCGTACATTCTTGGGTTTTTTATCTTCAAAATCTTGTAGTTATGTGTGCTATTTTTGGGGCTTCTTTGAATTACTTAACATTGTATTTCTTGGAATAAACTTGTCTTTTTAAAAAAAAAAATTCAGGAAAAGAATATTACTACAATCACATAACATTTAAAATTTCCGTTCTTGTTTTGTAGTCATTATCTTCATAATTCAGCGAGGAGCTGGAAACTGTTGTTGCTGATGTAAAGTCTGTTCAATACAAGCCACAGCTTATTGTGTAACACACTTTTCGTCTGAAAAATCACTGCTGTCGGTAGCATATTGGACACTTTGTGCGTGAACTCATTACAACTTATCGTGTTATGGAACTACAACACTTTGTGACATACTGGCAGAAAGACAGAATTCCGCAGCCTCACGAAGGTAAAACAAAAAGCAGACACAAGATTTCGAAAAATGTATAAATAGTTCAGTAGATTCTCTGCATTTGGTGAGGCTTTTCCTTCTTACATATCTATTATCCTCGCCATACAGAGATCCCTCTTTCAACTCCAGGAAACAACAGTCCAGCTACTTCTTCAACCACCCCGGAAGCGACACAATGTCTCGCAGCACAGGAAGCGGCCTGAACTACAGGCTCGACCTGACAGAGTACAACTTGACCTGGCAGATGTTGACGTCTCCCTACACCGGGAGCGCACCGGGTGGCCAGGGCACCAGCCAATGGATCCTCAATACTCCAGGGCCATCAAGGGATATCGTGGCATCGTCGACGTTTCATTCCTCCTACAACGCCTCATCGGGGTTTGTCGACCCCTGGAAGAGAGGCTCAACCAGCAAGTAGTTTTGCATGAGGTTTGGCATCTGCGTAGTTTTTGTTTTTGTTGGGTTCGACTAAACTTGCGCATGCTTTGTTTACTTTGCATTGCAGCCTAATCGGCATCTCTCAACTTCAATAATTTATTCTGTTGGACTCTAAGTAGAATTACACCTGGCAAGGCGTAGCGTAGCACTTTATGTGTCTTGATACTAGTTCATTGTACGGCAAATACTTCATCATTACTACTAACATCAACGTTAGCCACTTCAACAGCAGTTACGTCTAGTGTTACTAGAAGCCGCAGAAGAACAGGCGTATTAAATCGCAATTTAAAGGGTCTTGAGCTACAAATTGCTTTCAGAGGGTATCGTACTACACCAGTTTATTTCAGCCTTGTTCGGCACGAGCCACATCATGACTCTGCTTCTGCTGATAATGTCCATGTCCACCTGCGCTAATCGAGTGACTTTGTTATGGTCTCTGATATAATTTAAATGAAATGAAGTACCATAATATTATCAGCACATTTATTTGCCTCCAACTCTCGGTGACACCGTGATATAAATCATTTCTGTGCTCAACAGCTGTGCAAAGTGAAAAAGTATCGTGGAGGCAACACAACGGCTAGACGCATGTGTCAAAAGAGCATAAATTGAGGCCATGGGCCCTCCATAGATCCAAGATTTTCCCTTATTCTCCATCCAGAACTTTTCCAACAACTTCAACTTCAACACTTTCAGATCTCTCCAACTGTCCAAAGCCAGAAGTAAGCAACACCTTTCACGGCAGCCACCAAAAATCTCCAAAATGACTACCGGCGGATACGGAAAGACCATCGAAAACGGCGGGTTTACCTACCCCAACCCGGGTTTGGCCAGAAGCTACAAGGAGTGCAAGGGAATTATGGGGTATGGTAAAACGTTTCCACTGACCGAGAACAATCTGTTTTTGAAATACCGGGCTCACGAGGCTTTCGGCGGGGATCGGCCTGGTGGCCAGGGAGTCGGTGCTTGGCTCGACCGCACCGTTGGACCGTCGAACGATGCCGTCGGGGCATCGGTCTTCAAATCTTCTTACGGCTCGACTTTCGCCTATCCGTGGAAGTGTGAGGTAACATATAGTTCCGACTTCGTCGACCCCTGGGCAAAGGGTTGGTAAACTTGCCGAGATGTTTCTCCTTTTTTGCTCAACCGATGCTTTCTTTGCGTTGTTTTTCTTCGTTGTCTGTGTTGCAGATGTCTAATTCACTTTGCGTTGCTTTTGCCGCGATAATCCGTCTAGGAGCCTACAGGGGAAGGCCAACCTTTTTCTTCGATGATTTGCTTCTGATACAAGACAAAACAAAACAACTTATTTCTGTTGGTGCCCAGAAATATCTTCGGTTCTATCCTCCAAAACCCTGTACACCTCTCATATAGCAGTAACCGAACCTCCCCATATATTGCAATACGCAAAATAAAAAAGAAAGCAGTACCGAAATCCAATACCGAGGCATTTATTTTCGCTTTTTGCTTTGATGATCTCATTGCTGCGTGTTCAACAGTCGGTTTCTTTAAGTAGGACTTTTGTTAAAAGTTCATAATCTGCAATAGCTTTTGTAATAAATCCCTTCGTTTTCTTTTTTTCATAATTTATTTCATTTTGGACATTTTTGAATCGTTTCAAAATACAGAAACTGTGTGTGCACTTGACCCCGCAAGTGGAAACGAGTGACTGGAGACAACAAAGCAACAGTAGTGAAGAAAATTCAGCAAAACTTATGATTGGCATTGATATCTCTTCTCTTTGAGGCACTTCCTTTCCACATGCTTGCTTGTTGTCCTCATGGCCCTACAGGGTTTAGCCGCAAGAGCACGATGTGGAAAAAGTCGCCCAAACTCAACCCGGTAAAGCCTGCTGTAGGATATCTTAGCTGCCGAAAAGAAGCATAATTTAGCGCTTCAAAGTCAGCACGAATCTGACGACCAACAATGACGAGGCTGGGGGAGGCCATCATTTTATGTTTACCCCCTCGATATCTGCTACGCATTTCGTGTCTTTCTGTTCCTATGAAACGTATGTGCATGTGGTACAACTTGTCTTTGATTGGTAAATACAAAATACCCAATGGGTTACTGCACCCTTCAACGCGCGGGGATATGGCCTTTTTGCCGAGTAAAAGCACATAGATAATCCCGTCCGAGAAAGGATTTGTGTCCAAAACACGAGCCATGAGCGCACGGCGAGCAGAAATCAGATGAAAAAGGCCTGGCCACCCTGGGAAAGGCCCGATATCTCCCCGCCGTTTTCCCATCTCCCCTCACCGTATTCGACTTTTGCCGCAAAGGAGACAGCTCGACGTTGTAGCTTTGGGTATCTCTCCACGAAACACGAGAGTTCCCCACGGAGGGGGCCACTTTGACTTTAGCCTGAATGGACGAGATGGGGAAATCGAGAATGGAGGCGAAAGGACGAAGAAACGCGACAGGAAAGAAAGAAAGAGGTAGAAGGGAGAAAAGACAAGGCCGAGAATGGCGTCAATTGGCGGGCCCCCTTCTCCCCCACTCTTCTAAGTGCCGTCGGCCTAGAGCCACGAGGGAGACAAAACCCGAGAGAGAAGACGGTATCAGACGATTGGACCACGCATTGTTGTTTACACTGTTCTTTTTCCCACTGTCGATCACTGCCCTTCTTTTGCCGGAGACATTATGGCGACGTTCTTTTGTCTTTCTTCTTTTGTCTTTCTTTTCTTCCTGAACCTCCACCGTTTTGACCTCAACCGTTCAACGGTGTGCTGTGCCGCCCAGCCGCTTGCCACAAGGCGTCCCGTCGTTGCTCGCACCAAGTTTTTGCCATGTCCGGGACCGTCCTTCCTCCTGTTGGTCCTCCACATTTCGACCAGTAAATGGGAGCAAACAAGATGTTGTTGTGACCCTCCTTCTCGAGCTTCTTCCTAGGATCGATCGTGGTCTTGAAGCTAGTCAGAAATTGCAAATCGAAACGCCACAAAACGGATAAAAAAAAACTCCATTGTTTCTTCTTCGCCCTTCCTTGGCGTCTATCGAAGCAAGCGATCAAGCTTGGCACTACAACGACTGCCGAGACCTTTTACCTCTTTCGAGCTTTTCTCAAAACGACGCCTTATGCTATGCTTTCAAAGCTCGTACCCTTGACGTTTGTTCTTGTTGCCCTCCTCTCCAAGCGCAACCTTCTCCTCTTTGGGGTTGCATCAAACTCCACAGCAAGACGACAGGAAAGAAGAAAACAAGGTCGAGCATCGAAAAAAGGAACAAAGTAAAGACTGAGAGCAAAGATTGAAAACAATGTGCCCCCGAGGTACCCCACCATCGTGCATGGCCGCCTGATTCGTCGTCGATCGCAGAGCATGGTTCGACGATATCGAGGCGCGCCTACCGTTTTGAGGAGTAGCATGCCTTCGTTTGTTTTTTTCTCTTGTTCTGACCTCGTCTGCAATTCACCCGGCAGATCGGGAACGAAAATGAAGAGGCCGAACATAGGGAAAGTACACAGTAAATAAGAAGTACACATCATGAAAGCACTTGTGTATGGATGTACTTGACCCCAAAAGATTGGCATTTATCCAGGAACCCGGCTTCCTCTAGCTTCTTGTCGCTTTGGGTTTCCCCTCTCCAACTCACCGTCTGGAGACGATCACCGTCTTTTTGTCAAGACGTCCCCGCAGGCCAACATATTGTTTTCCAAGCATGCACATGCAGCCTGCTACGGTCCGTGGGCGACCCGTTGTATGTGCAGCAAAAGAAAGAAGAAAAAGACGTACATGTCGCGTCCCTCGTGTACCCTAGCCTACAGCTTCTGCCGTGTAATTGTACTTGTAGCATCATCTCATGTCTTCTCTTCGCGTATCTTTGTGCTTGTAATTGTGTAAGTACCGCCGTGGAAGCCAACCCAAGCGACGGTTAAAAAGCATATCTGAATCAGAGATCAAGGGGGAAATCAAGGGGGGAAAACATAAAAGAAGTCAATATCTTCAACAACGACAAGTCAATGCCTACCACCCGGTGCACCGTCCTCCATCTCGAAACAATCGACACCCCATATTGAGGTACATACGATCGCTGCCAGAACCTGCATACGCCGGGACGACATACCTCCAAAATCTGTTGGATGTACGTCGTACACGGCCAGACACACCACCCGTGCCACGTTTAGATGTAAATGATTTGCACAAAAATAGCCACAAAGAAGCTTTGATTTCCCCTATCGGTTGTCCACGCCAACCCAAGGTCACCTCATCCCGACCGCGTGCATTGGTCTCCGTTTCTGTGATCGTCGTGGTTGGTCTTGCTTCCCTACCCTCCTCCCCGTCCCGTTTTCTCGGTCCTTGCTGTCCCTTCCCTTCTTTTGTGCCTTTTTTATTATTTCCATCATAAGCTCATGGATGACCGTCTTGTTATTTTCTTGTGTACTCTGGTTATCTCGCTTCCGCTCGTCCAGTGATTTCCAAGGTCTGGTTCTCTCTTCAATCTTCCCCTCATATGAGCTCCTTTCCTGCCCATCCTAGCTTATATTGAAGCCGTATCCTTGTTCTTTTCTTTTCAGTCTCCTCCATTCTTTTCCCTGTCTCTTTGTCTCCTTTTATTCTCTTCTTTATTTACTTACTACGCGCGTGATACCCGCCTTGGCTTTTGGCTGTTGTTTACTTTCCAGCTCACCGTCATCGGCACCATCTCGACTGTTTTCTCGACTTACTTTAAAAACACACAACAACAACACCCACCCATTGTCAACATGGCTGGCAGCGGCGGCAACGCTGGCGGCTTCTACGATGCGGCCTTGGCACGTCGGCAGGCCCTGATGGGCGCCAGTGGTGCGCGCGCACTGCTCAAGAACTTCCGCGTCTTTGCCATTGCGGCGTTTGCCTGTATCGGTGGTGTTCTCTACGGTTACAACCAGGGCATGTTCTCGGGCGTGCTCGCCATGCCCGCCTTCCAGCAGCGTGAGTCCAAGTCGTCGAGGGCGACGTTTCTTGTACTCTGCCCAAGTGAAATAACTGTAAAATAACTAGCTCACACGCGGACAGACATGGGCGAATACGACCCTCTTGACCAGAATGCGGATCAGACCAAGAAGGGCTGGCTGACGTCGATTCTCGAGCTCGGTGCCTGGGTCGGCACGTTGTTGTCGGGTTTTCTGGCGGAGACGCTGTCGCGCAAGTATGGTATCCTGGTGGCCTGTGCCGTCTTTATGCTGGGCGTCGTCGTCCAGGCCACGGGTATCCAGGCCGGCTACCAGGCAATTCTGGCCGGCCGGTTCATTACCGGTATGGGCGTCGGTAGTCTGGCCATGATTGTCCCCATCTACAACTCCGAGGTGGCCCCGCCCGAGGTCCGCGGTGCTCTTGTGGCTACCCAGCAGTTGGCCATTTGCTTTGGTATCATGATTAGTTTCTGGATCGACTACGGCACCAACTACATTGGCGGCACCAAGCTGGGCAAGCAGAGCGACGCTGCCTGGTTGACGCCCATCTGTCTGCAGCTCTTCCCCGCCTTGGTGCTCTTCTTCGGCATGTTGTTCATGCCCTTCTCGCCCCGTTGGCTCGTCCACCACGGCCGCGAAGACGAGGCCCGCAAAGTCCTGTCGCACCTCCGCGGCCTGCCTGCCGACCACGAGCTCGTGGAGCTTGAATTCCTGGAGATCACGGCGCAGTCCCAGTTCGAGAAGCGCACCGTCGCCGAGCACTTCCCGCACCTGCGCGAGCCCTCGGCCTGGAACACCTTTAAGCTGCAGTTTGTTGCCGTCGGCTCGCTCTTCAAGACGCGCAGCATGCTCAAGCGCGTCGCCGTCGCCACGATTACCATGTTCTTTCAACAGTGGACAGGAATCAATGCAGTCCTGTCAGTCGCTCAGTCCTCTCTTCCTCCCGTTTATTGTGACGCGTCGTTGTCGTGATATTTTCTTCAATCGCCCGCTGACAGAACAAGGTACTATGCCCCCACGATCTTCCAGCAGCTTGGTCTCAGCGGCACCACGACGTCGCTCCTCGCCACCGGTGTCGTCGGCATCGTCATGTTTATCGCCACCATCCCCAGCGTGTTGTGGATCGACCGCATCGGCCGCAGGCCTGCTTTGACGATTGGCGCCATCGGCATGGCCACCTGCCACATTATTATCGCCGTTATCGTCGCCAAGGACAGCGACAAGTGGAAGAGCGAAGCCGCGGCCGGCTGGGCTGCCGTCGTGCTGGTCTGGCTCTTTGTGATTCACTTTGGCTACTCTTGGGGTCCCTGCGCCTGGATTATCGTCGCCGAGATCTGGCCGCTGTCGTCTCGGCCGTACGGCGTGTCGCTCGGCGCGTCCAGCAACTGGATGAACAACTTTATTGTCGGCCAGGTCACACCCGATATGCTGAACCGCATTGGCTATGGCACCTACATCCTGTTTGGTGTTCTGACGTACATTGGCGCCGCCTTTATCTGGTTCTTTGTCCCCGAGACCAAGCGCCTGACACTCGAAGAGATGGACATCATCTTTGGTTCCGAGGGCACGTCGCAGGCTGATTTCGAGCGCATGGAGGAGATCAACCGGGAGATTGGACTGACGGCGATGCTGCAGAATGGCGCGACAGGTCCCGTGCCGACCAAGTCGGCCGAGGCTGCGCCGGGCGTTGTGTCGGAGAAGGAAGAGGCCACCGCCTATGCTTAGAGCGGAAGATGAGATGGTGGTCGACAACGACGATGATATCCAAGGAGACGAAGTGAAATGGTGAGAAGCAAAATCAAAACTACAACACGAAGACGCAAACAATCGCAAAACCTTTAACTATATCCTAGATTCAATATCTAATACGGAGTATACAATATCCATTATCCAATATCCAATATTCTCTTGTTTATTCTCTTCTTTACTCTCATTATCCCCCTTGGTTTTAGATTTGGTCGTTAATTGCATAATAAACTGATTTGCGACAATAAGAGGACCGTCTGATTGTAATGCGCACGTCCCGTGTAAGATAAAGCTAGCACGGTGATGGGTTGCGCTCGCTCTCACAAAAAAGACGTGCTTGTCTTGAACGGGGCAGTTTGTGCCGAAGTGTGGCATACCCCACAGGAAATGACAGGAGATAACGAAAAACGGTGGAAATGGGAAAGTGAGAAACCTGGGGAGGGAGTTATCTCATATCGAGGCGTACTTTGCGAGGACGAAGCGCAGCCCGGAAGTGGCCGACTATCGCGTACTTGCACTTATCGCACCCTATATCGCGATACTGAGAGATATCGAGCGCCAGCAAGGACAAGGAGAAGTCTTTAAGAAAGCTATCAAGAGACTGCCGGAGATTTGTTCTTGTTTTCTTTTTGTTCCTTCCCCTTCACTTTCTTCATTTCATCTTTTATCGTCCTCTCACAGCCTCGGTCTACAGTCGTGTGTTCAGCTTAGATAAGAGCTTCACACCACATTACGGAGTACACCATACGTGAGGTCTGGATTGTCTTAGTATTAATCATAGAGTATTACTGAGTAGAGTATATAGTACATATATCTGTGACGGTTGATACCGCGGACTCGGAACCTTTGTAAATCAAGGCGTGGCAACATATGTCGATGACTGCTTGTTAAAGGCATAACCGTCACGCCACGGAAAGTCGATCAAAGTTGATCATGGAAGGACTTTCGTCGTGTGAAATCATCGATTCTGGCAGCAGTATAACGAAGAGACGTGAAGTGACGCCGACGAACGGCATGGCTAATGCAACGCGTGATGTATTACGACATCCCGATATCATATAGACGAGATAAGAGATAATGATGGAGGGATAAAGGATGCAATAGACTTGCGAAGTCGGCATGGTCCGATGCCACATAGGATATCGCTGGTTTCCAGCAGCAGTAGTGCCACTCCGGGGAAGATGCCGTTGCTTTGTGTGTGCGCCCGTCAAAAGAGCTACATAATGTCGCCCCATCGGGCAGTCTATCATATTGCTGTCTTTGATTTGTTTCTTTTTTCGTCGTACTTTGCCTCTTTCGGCTATGCTCTGCCCGAGCGTCAAAGCACAAGACCCGGATCCTTGGGTCAGGACAGAGTACAACGTAATTACGACCACGCGAGATTGCTCTTTGGGAGGTGGTCAGTGTTGTTGCAGAGCATGGTGTTGTCCGCGATGCTCACCTGTCACCAGTCACATGTACTTGATATTGCATCGAACGAGAACCGGAGGTCTCCTCGAGCGTCGAGAGTCAATACGGAGTAAGCTGGTCTATTAAACATCCAATGTGTGGAGGTGGATAAGGACCGAGACATGGGGCCCGACATGGGGCGTGGCCAAGGCGCCGCGCTATTGCTCCTTGGCGCTATTTTGCCAGCCGGAAAAGGCAGCTCAAAAGCACAGGCTCGCAGGGACAAGACATCGAAGACGCGGAAGGGGGGCTAATAAGCATCCCGGGATAAGGCGTGATGGGAATATTTTCGTGTAGAAGTCCGTGCTGGAGTGAGAGAACAATATTGAAGAAGACTTCTTGCAGCTAAGTGCGGCCAGAGACGATATTGAGCGGCTGACTATATTGAAGCAACTATTTCGAGAACACTTATCACGACTATTTGTCACGAAAACTTTGTAAATAAGAGACAGACTCAGGACAGACTCAAGACAGACTCAAATGATTCTTGGCATATTTGGCGAGTCAGCATTTTTATTCTAATAAACATTCAAATTTCTGATATCCTTGCATCAACACGACATTGTAGAGCAACATCGCAGCCAAAGGATCGAGAGCACATCCAGCAAGAAGATGTGAAAGAGCCAACAAAGCGAAGCTATCCAGCTTTGGCAAAGATCCACAGCAAGCAAACGGCGTTGCCGAGAAGTGGGCGGGCATCGGCGAGTGACGGGCAGACGACGGCAGGCGGAGAAAAGTCGTGGGGGAGGTCGCGTCGACTGCGAGAGCAAAAGGGTACTTGGGAGAACACACAACTACGGTATCGACTAAAGTCTCCCCCACGATGCTGGATGGGCCGAGAATACCACTTGGACTGACTTGGACTGACTTGGATGCCACCTTGACCGGGAGAGACGTATCTCAGAGTCGTGTCGTGTGCCTGGTTATCGGATAGGGAAAACTGGGGGTCGAGATAAACGATCTGCCACCAAAAAAGACTGTGCTCTTTGCTGGAGGTTGCCTTTACTCGATGTGATCGAGCAATAGATTGACCAGCCATGACAATCTGCTACAATCTGCTACAATCTGCTATTCTGCAGTACAATCAAATGGCGCCGTGTGGCTTGCCCATTTGCCCTGTCTAAATAGTATCCGCCTGCAGGACACGATAAGCTTTTGAAGGAACGGGGCAGGGGTTTGAGGGGTGTGTAAGACTGGGGTGTGCACAATACATGTGCTTTCTTCTTGTTCTTTTTTTCTTCTTTTTTCTTTTCTTTTTTGTCCTCCGCCGCTGCACGCTGCGATCTGCAGGACATGCGTGGCGAGAGCATGGACGTGGAATAGCAGGTACAAAGTGCTTGTCAAAGTGGGAAAGGGTTACGTCGTTGGAGCGCGTCAAAAACTGCAGAATCTGCAGCTCGGTGTCAACGAGCGACAATGATCGTCGCTGATGATCTGGGGGCGAAAGGAGCGAACTGCAGTGAGAGAGTGTTTGACGTTTCTCGAAGTTGAGAACAAAGCGACCACAGACCCCTCAACTGACATTGAGTCCTTGACATCAACAAAATGGACAGTTTGATATCAGCCTCTAGAGCTTCTGCACAATCTACTCGTAGCCCAGCTTCTGGATCTCGTGCAGGGCGCCAAGACCGACGCTTTCTCTTGCTATGCCCCGTTGGCCTACGGAGTATATGGTCTTCAGTTCAAGAGGCTGACTTTCGTTTGTTCGTTTCTTCCCGAGAGAACAAAAGAACGGCGGACCGACCGACGCCAGCAAGTAAGATGGAGAACCTGCAAAGGGAACAGCCAGGGCCTGGGCCAACCAGACGAGAGACAATTTTGGTGTGTTTTCTCGACACACCCTTGAGGCTGATAACAAGGTGTACTCTGATTGGCTGATTTTGTTGTGTAGATACGGGGAAGACCAGGGGGCCCACTGGTTAACAAGGCCTAAAAAGGCAATAAGAAAGTGGGAGACGTGAAAGAAGAAAGGGGGGGAAAGCAAAGGATTTAACTTCACTGCAATGTGAAATAAATGAAGAAAGAGGTCAGGCAACTCGACTGAATGGGCGTTGCATGCAATGTGATGCTGGGAAGCTGGAGATGGTTCTTTGAAAATCAAAGGAAACAGGCACCTACACAGTATGAAATCTCGCACTTTTCTGACTTGCATCGACTCTTGTGTTTTGCATCTGTCACACTGTCTCTTTACCAAGTCCTAGTACGACGTACACCGAAATTAATACGTCGTACGGAGTACATGTATACTGACTTCTCTATCAAAGCAAATCATATCAGCATCATATCGTCGTAATGGGACCAATTTTAGCCGACTGCGGCCAGGGCTAGGCCCAGGTCCAGCTCTAAGATCCAGGTCCAGCGAAAACGCCAACGCCAAAGCACGACGCCAAAAAATCAAAGAAAAACGCCACAAAATCACTCTCACCAGTGAAGTCGCACAAATATTCTTATCGGCACACCCTTTGTCTATGGCTGCCCCATACTAGCTAGATACTTGCTGATCCCCATCCTTTTCTCTGCTGTCCTTCTTGCTCCTTCGGAGTACGCCCACGGAGCCATTTTTGTGCGCAGAGTGGCCTGTACTGACGGGTTTACCCCAGTACTTCTCCACCCACCCACACCCACGGCCACCTTGCATATCTACGACGTACCCAAGAGCAAGAGCTCTTTCTTTGGTACTCAACGCTGGCCGTTGATCGCTCAATGGGGAGATACGGAATGGGCCTGGCCTGGCCATAGCTTCCAGTGTCGATTGGCGTCTTCTTTTGTCTGTGGCAAAAGACCAACACCAAAAGAAGGAAGAGGCAAAATACGGGACAGAAAACGCAGTGTAGACCGGTTTGGGGCAAGGTCGTAACGGGGATCCCTGACCCAGACCCAGACCCAGACCCAGACCCAGGATCCACCAGCCGTCAAATGTTTGATAGAGATACGAACTGCAGAATATCAAAGGGTGATCTTGGATAGATACACAAAGTACGGAGAGCCTTGGACTGAGCTTGGACTCGACAACGGACCAGGGGTCGACTGATATAAAGCAAGGCCGTTCCCTTCCACATTGGGCGCTTTACTGTTTGGTCTTGTCTCTCATCCCTCGTGAGTCTGTCGTGTGTTGTGTATTGTGCTTTGCACTTTTTCATCTTACTTTTACTCTTCTTCTTAATTCCTGTTTTTACTTCATCTTTTATTTTATTTCATTTCCCCCCCCACAACATCACCCCCTGCACACACCCACAATGAAGGCACCATCATCGAGCGCCATCAAGGCGCGCTTCACGACGCTCAGCGCGTGGGAGCTGCCCAAAGACGACAGCGCCATTGCGCCGCCCGAAGTCTGGACCAACCATGACATGGACCCCACCCCCGAGTCTGACCAGACATGGAGCATCTGGAGCATCATGGCCTACTGGGCCACCGACACCATCAACCTGGGCACCTGGGAGACTGCTTCGAGTATTCTCGCTGTCGGCCTGTCCTGGCGCGAGGCCATTCCCTGCATGGTCGTCGGCACCTTCTGTGTCGCCGTCCCCATGGTCCTGAACGGTGCCATTGGCGCCAAGCTGCACGTCCCCTTTTCCGTTATCACGACTTCCTCCTTCGGCTACTACCTGCGCTACTTCTGCATCATTTCTCGCTCGATTCTGGCCATGTTCTGGCTCGGTATCCAGGGTGCCAACGGTGCCCAGTGCATCACCGTCATGCTGAGCGCCCTCGCCCCTTCGTACGCCAGAATCCCCAACCACCTGCCCGACAGTGCCGGTATCACGACCATGGGCATGTGCTCTTACTTTTTGTTCTGGATCATCCAGCTTCCTCTCCTGTTGATCCACCCCACCAAGCTGAAGTACATCTTCTGGGTGAAGCTGCTCGGCGCCCCCGTTGCTGCCATTGCCACCATGGGCTGGTGTGTGCACAAGGCCGGCGGCGGCGGTGACATCTTCAAGCTCAAGGCCGAAGTCTCGGGCTCCACGTACGCCTACCTGTGGCTCAGCTGCATGACGTCTGTCACCGGTTCGTGGGCGACCCTCGCTTGCAACATTCCCGACTTCACGCGGTACGCCAAGAGCGCCAAGGGCCAGTTCGTCCAGCTGCCCTTCCTGCCCATCATTTTCACCGTGTGTGGCCTGCTCGGTATTATCACCACCTCGGCCGTCAAGGTCTTTACCGGCACGTACATGTGGAACCCGCTCGACATTATCAGCCTGTGGCTCGACATGGGCAGCGGTGGCCGCTGTGCTGCCTTCTTTGCTGCCCTGGCCTGGTACATTGCCCAGGTCGGCACCAACATCACCGCCAACTCGATTTCTGCTGCCAACGATATGACGGTCCTGTTCCCCCGCTACATCAACATCAAGCGCGGATGCATGATTGCTGCCGTTATTGCTGGCTGGGTCCTGGTGCCCTGGAAGATTATCAGCTCGGCCACGACCTTCTTGAGCTTCATGGGCGGCTACTCCGTCTTCCTGGCTCCCATTGCCGGCATCATGGCCGCCGACTACTGGCTGGTCAAGCACGGCCACATTGATATTCCCGCCCTCTACGACCCCCACGGCCGCTACCGCTACATCAAGGGCATGAACTGGTGCGCCTTTGTTGCCTTCATTGTGCCCGTCGCTCCTCTTCTGCCGGGTCTGGCCGAGAGCATTAGCGGCGCCGAAAAGGTCCACGTCAGCGCGGGCATCCTGCACTTGTACGACTTCAACTGGCTGTTTGGCTTTGTCGTGTCCATTATCCTGTACACGGGCCTGAGCTGGGCCTTCCCCGTCAAGGATGCTCTGCTCAAGGACACGATCTGGACCCGCGGCGAGATTGAGGGCGTGCGCGAGTCTGGCAGCGATATCGAGAGCCCCGCGCCGGGCATCGAGTCGACGAGCGGCAAGATGATGACCGATGAGGTGAAGCCGATGTAAGCTGGTGCTACCGGTGAATCCCCTCCTCCAAGGTCAGCAAAAACAAAACCGAAGAAAGCTGGAGCTACCGGTTGTTTTTGTCATTTTGTCCAACACACAAACTTTTAAGGAGGTGAAGCCGAAGAAAGCTGGTGCTACCGGTTTCCATGTTTTGATAGAGAACGATTGTCAAACTCATGAAATAATTACTAGAGACGATACTTTGGTGTGTTGTTGGTTAATAGAGACGAGATACCCTGGAGTCTGGAGATGAATACAATAATTGTGGAGTTTAATATCTAGCAGAAGAACCTGAAAAAAACTGTGAAAAAAGACAAATAAAAATTAACAAAAATAATAGAGTTTAAAACCAAAAGAAATAGAAGCAAAAGAAACATTTTTCTTAAACAAGAAAACAAAACACAACAAAAGTCCAAGCTACACCTAGTCAATCCGTGTCAGGTTGTACACCAGCAGCTTGTCCTCGGCACCACAGTACTCCGTCGTGTTGCCAGGGCACACAACATTGCACTGAGTCTTACTAATAACACTGCCCGGCGTGCCAGTACCGTTGCCACCCAAGTTCAGAGTTTCACTGCACCAGCACTGGTCGCCGTTCTCGAGACCGGCGTAGGTGTACTTGAAACATTTCGACAGACACATCTGGACGGTCATGTCTGTGCGGTTCTGGACGGTAAAGTCCGACAACAGATGGCCCGACGACGGCTCCTGGTAGCAGTTGAGAATTGTAAAGTTGGCATTGCCCTGGGCTACAACCGGCTGATTGGAGGCGCCCGGGGACAGGCCGACCGACGAGGATGTCGATGCGGAGGAGGTCGAGGAGGCAGGAGTCGGCGGAGTCGACGGCTGTGCAGACGAAGCTGCCGAGGGAGCGGCAGAGGAGACGGCCTTGACGGATGGCGCGGCGGACGATGACACCGCGGACGACGAGGCAGCATCAACAAGACCAGCGCCCGACGCAGAAGACGAAGCAGCGGATGACGAAGGGGAGGTGACCGAGTCGGAGGATCTAGTAGTGGAAGCTACCGATGAGCTCTTAGCTGCCGAAGATGAAGCCACTGTCGACGAGCTGGCAAAGTCAGAAGAGCTGGAAGCACTTGAAGACTTGGCTGAGTCGGCAGACAATGTAGATGCTGGCGACTCTGCAGAAGAGGACTGGGCAGACGACGGCGATGCTGAGGCACTTGACGGCGCGATGCTCGACGATGCCGGATCGGCGGAGCCAACCACCACAGGTGCGAATGACGAAGAGACTGGCTGGCTGCTGGAAGCAGAAGAAGGGACGACCGAGGCCGACGACGAAGAGACTGAGCTGGAAGGAGTTGAGGCCATGCTGGAGGAAGACAAGCTGGCGCTCACAGATGACAAAGACGCAGAGACGGGGGATGCCGACGACGAGACAGAGGATTCTAAAGTAGCCGAGGCAGAGACAGAAGATAACGAGACTGACGGCGAAGCTGACGAGGCCGATGCAGAAGACGATGCAGTGCTCAGTCTAGGAGCACCTGCGCCCAGAACACCCGTGTGTGTCGAAGACGTAGTTGTCGACGACGAAGATGACGCCGCCGGCGAGTAGCTGTACACGTTCAACAGGCCCGGTCCACCGCACAGCTCGAAGGCGTTGCCGCCGCAGGCCATGGTACATGTGCTCTCGGCCTTCTGGACACTGCCCGCACCCAGGGCATTGCCACAGTAGCACTGCGTGCCGTACTCGACACCAAACATGGTGTAGCTCGTGGTCGTGCCCGTCCAACAGTAGCTGGCACAGGCCTCTTCAGTCATATTGCTGATGGAGAAGGACGAGGAACCCAGGGCGCGACCTGTCGTTGCTTCACTGTAACAACCCAAGTACACAAAGTTACCGGCGCGGGGCTTGGGCGCCGGCAGACCGGAGGGCATACCGTTCTGCTTGTACACGTTCAAGCGGTTGCCGTTGCCACAAAGCTCCGAGGCATCACCGGCACAATAAGTCGAGCAGTCGGTCTCGGCGGTTTTGTTGCTGCCTGTCGCTAAATAGTTGCCGCAGTAGCACTGGTCGCCGTACTCGACCCCAAAGTAGGCGTAGCTGGCGCAGTAGCCGGCGCATTCTTCGTAGGTCATGGCGTTGTTGGTTTGTGATAGACCAGATAGAGCGCGGCTAGAGGTGCCCTCGGTGTAGCAGCCCTGGTAGACCCAGCTGCCGACGGTGGGCTTGGTGGTATGGGCGGCGACGGTCGAGGAGGCCGTCGTAGTGGCGGTCTTAGAGGTGGTGACGGTCGAATTGCCGCTGGTCTTGGTGGAAGCGGTCGAGGCCAACGACTTGGCAGAGGAAACGGCGGCTGTGGCGTTGAACTGGTAGACGTCGAGGAGGAGACTGCCGCCGCACAACTCTGTCTTGTTGCCTGTAGGGAATGAGTGGTTAGACAAAGTTATTGATAAGTACGAGAGCCAACGTAGGGGAGCTTACCATTGCAAGTCATTGTGCAAGCAGATCCGGCGGCCTTGGAAGAAAGAGGGTTGATCGTGTTGCCAGCCCAGCACTGATGAAGTTAGTGTGAGGTCACAAAAAAGTGTGGACAGACTTATGTTGGGACTTACCTCGCCTCCGTACTCGAGGCCGGCATAGGTGTAGCCACCCTGGGCGGCAAGAGCAAGACAGTTGTCTACCGTCTGGACCGTGACAGTCAGTTGGTTTGAGAAGGCGCGGCCAGTGGACGGCTCGTTCCAGCAGCCAATATACTGGTAGCCGTCCGCACCTGGGTTGATGAAAGGACCACCTGTCGATGCTGGTGCGGTAGTGCTTGTGCCCGAGCCCGTGCTCGTGCCAGCGCCAGCTCCACTAGTAGACGACGGCACGACGGCTGTACCGTTCAGCTTGTAGACGTTGAGCAGCTGAGAGCCGCCACAGTACTCGGAGCCGTTGTTGTTGCACGTCATGGTACATGTGGTCAGGTTGACCAGGGAAGCACCCGAGTTGAGCGACGCGCCAGCCCAGCATTCGCCGCCGTACTCCAGACCGGCATAAGCATAACCACCCTTGGCAGCGGCGGCAAGACACGTGTCGACAGTCTGGCTCGAAACAGTAAGCTGGTTGGTGAGGGCACGACCCGAAGCTGGCTCGTGGTAACAGCCGACACTGACATAGCCGAAATCACCGGGGTTGACAATCGGCCCACCAGGCGCCGTAGTGCTCGAGTTCGTGTTGGCGCCGTCGACGGCAAACAACGAAATGTAGGCGCCGCCCTCGTCGGTACCGACACCGCTGCCACCACAGATCTGGTTCACATTGCCCGAGCACGGGTAGTTGCAGTCGCCCTCCGCGACCTGCTGAACGGGGATGGTGTTGCCGGCCCAGCACTCGCTGTTGTACTGAGTGCCACAGTAGGTGTAGCCACCAGCAGAACAGGCCGCAATGCACATGGCGGCCGTGTTGTTGCTGCTGCCGTACAGCTGAGTAGAGAGCTGGCGACCCGGGTTGTTCTCCTTGAAGCAGCCGACGTAACGGTAGATGCCCTGGCCATCTGACTCGAGGGGTGGTGCCTGCTCGGAGATGGCGACACACGAGAACTGTATGTACTGCTTGTCCCAGTTGGGGTCGTTGGTGTTCATGGTCCAAGTGGCGGCGCCCCAGTAGGTGTCTGTGTTCCACTGTTCTTTGGGCACGGCGCAGTACAGACTGGCCGTGGCGCTCTCGCCGGGTTTCAGGATGGTGCCCTCGGCCAGATCAACTAGGTTGGCGGCACCAATAATGCCGGCCACACCAAACGGCGGCTTGGAGACGGTGAGCGACAGCGGGACGGCGTCGGCAGTGCCATTGTTGGTGACGCGCATGAGAAGCGAGCGTGAGGTGTTCTCGGTGACGTTGCCAAACGTAAAGTTCGTGTTCTTCTCGTATGTGACCCAGCCGAGACCATCGGGCGTCTGGAACTCGAGCAGACAGGTCGCGCCAGGACCGGCGTTGGCATCAATCTCAAAGGTCTGGTTGCCGCCGTTGGTGATGACCTGCACATACAGTGTGAAGTTGCCACCGGTCGTAGGGTTGTAGTTGACCTCAACCGTCTGACCGCCGTTGGCAGCAATTATAGACGGCAGACCCGAGAGGGCAAAGTCGCCAATCTGGGTGCCATTGGTGGTGGCCGTGCCCTCCTCCCAGGGGCCCGTCGAGCTGGTGGTCGAGAACAAGATGTGGGAGATGGTGAGGGTCGAGTTGCCGACGTTGCTGAAAATGACGGGCTCATCAATACCGCCGGGGTTGGCGCCAAGGACGACGTTGGTGAAGGTAAGAAGCGACGGGGAGATAGAGAACAGTGCGCCCTCACTCAGACCAGTACCCGAGAGAAGGACGGAAGTCGTCGATGAGTAGCCAGTAACGCCGTTTGTGGTGGCAATAGAAACGGCGCCAGTCAAGAGGCCAACGGTGGTCGGTTTAAATGACGCTGTAAAGGTAAACTTGCTACCGGCAGCCAATGTTGCAGGGAACGTCGTGGTGGACGAGACATTAAAATCAGGGTCGTTCAGGCTCAGCGACTTGACAGTCGTGGCAATGCCGGCCGTGCAAGTGACCTCAGCCGTGGTGGCAGCGTCGGCGATATCCCGGCTGCCAAAGCTGACGGGCGTCGTGCAGTTCAGAGGAGGTGTGGTCGGAGCACCAAAGCCGTAGACGTAGCCCTGCGTTGTGCCCATGTACATGCGGCCATCACCAAAGACGGCACGTGTGAACTTGGTCGTGCCAGTCACCGTGAAGCTGCGGATCTCGGTCAGGTAGCCGTTCTCGGGGACGGCGTTGTAGATGCGCAGGTTGTTGCCTTGGACATCCGTCGTCCAGAGCAGACCTGTGCCCTCCTCGCCGTTGAGCGATGTGACGGTACCATGGCTGACACCGAGGGTGTAGGCGTTGGACTCGGGGCTGTCGGCCACTTTGACAAAGGAGGGAACACCATTGACACACGAGAACTTGAAGACGTGCGTCGGGTACTGGATGACGTTGATGTAGATGTAACCGCCTTCCAGAGGGTAGACACCAGCACCAGCGTAGACCGAATTCTCGTTCTGGTACACTTGGATGACACGGTCGCCGCTGCCGGTACCTGTGCGGTAACCACCGAGATCATCGAGGTTGAGGAAGTAGGTCTTGCCGCTCTTGCCAGTGATGACGCCCATGTGCGTGATGGAACCGCAAGAGAACTCACTAGGAAGCAGCTCCAGAGGCGAGGTACCCAGATCTTTGTCGGCACCATCTAGAGCTTGCTTCTCTTGTGGCATAAAGAAGTCGACGATTGTCACGGATCCGTCGTCGTTAAGCGTCATGTGCACTGCAGCCTCCTCAAGAGCAGTCGGCGGGTTACGGCCCTCCACAGGAATAGTGCTTAGCTGCGAAGCATAACCGTTGCCAGTACCAAAGAAGAGTGAGCCCTGGTCGTCCGAGGCAAGACCGCCACCAGACATCCAGATACCTCCACCGGGCGTGGTGTTGGGCACGCCCTCACCCTCTGTCGCGTACCGCTCGACAACAGCACCCGTCGTCTTGTCGAAACCCATGAGCCAACCAGTAAAGTTGTACTGCACACAGTGAGAAGCAAAGCCAGCATAAATGTACTGGCCCGAGTGCAGCAGGGCCGGACGCTGGTGATGGATACCGCCGTTGAAGCTGCGAACCGGGTTGTTGCGTGCGACAATACCTTCCAAATTAACAGGGAAGTTGGCCCGCTCCGTCAGGTCGTTGACGTCGAGGGCGTGCAGGTAGTAGCGGCCGTTGGGCTTGCCCTGGGCACCGTTGCCGCCGTTCTGGTCAGCATACGTCTTGGACATAAGATACAGGGTGTCGGTGTCCGGGTCAATGACACCCGTGGAAGTGACGCCGATGAGCGGGTTGATGTCAACACAGCCGTCGAGGTCGGCCGTCAAGAAGGGAATAGCCAGATTACGGGACAGCAGAATGGTTCCCGTCTTTGCATCGAGCTTGTAGACGTTGTTTTGTGTCGTGGCAAAGTAGACATATTGGTTGCTGTCGCCGGTGGGCGTGTAGACCAGAGGCTGTGAGAAGATTTGCTCGGCTGCGCCGTTGTAGTTGCCGGGAAGGGCTGTCTTGAAGATCTGGGCAAAATCTGAACTACCAACAATGGCCGGGTCCATGTTGTGATTTCTGAAGAAGAGTTAGTAAATAAGATGTAAGATGATATCAAAGGTTCTGCGGCGGGTGATCGACATACGTTTGGTAGCCCGTCCGTGTGTTGTCACCACCCCATGTGATGGTGTCGGTCGATGCCAGTCCGCTGGTGAGCGGCACCAGCATCGACAGTGCCGTAGCCAGGATCGCCGAGGCCCTCATTGTTGCTGCCTTTTTTGTCGATCCAACGTAATGTTTGGGACAAAAGCAAAGACAGTTGATGAATCTGGGGAAGAGATGGAGGACAAAAAGATGCCAAGACTTTTCAAGGTGTGGCCGGCATAGGTATTATATCAAGACGGGGGCTAGGATCAAACACATGGGCCGAAAAGGCAGGGCTAGAAAAACAACGGATGATATAAGAACGAAAGACTGGGGTGAATGTGAAGGTGAAGTGTGGTATGTGTGGAGAGGCCGTGTCAAAGTCACGACAAAAAAAAAAGGAAATCAAACATTGGTTCTCAAATAGTTGACGTGCAGACACGTCCCGTGGGAACGGAGAGCAAAGAGGGAAAAGTATCGAAGGGCTGACGTAGACAAGGGAAGGTAGGTAACGGAGGGGTGAAATCGAATGAATTTTTTTTTCTTGGAACGATCGACCCAGTATTATGTTCGTCAAACCGGCCTCTTTTCTTTTTCTTTCCCTTTGCTTGGCACTTCTCGGGAGGTCTGTGTCGGGCAGACCGACCGCAAGCGAGCCAAATCGCCTTAGGTAATATCTTGAAGAAGGCAGAGTCGTTTTCTCGAGTTTTATCCAGTATAAAGTCATGCAGAGTGAAAAGAGAAAAAAAAGACGAAAGGACAAAGGCCAGCAGTATGGCCTCCTTCGTGATAGCAACGAGTGTGGACAGACGGGGTAGAGGGGCGTATTCTCAAGAGAACGGCTTCAACAGCGCCACTGACGCCTCGTATTCCCAGGCTTATGGACGCCTTTGTTCAGCCTTTAGGTTGGTTAGTAAAAAGGACCATCCATGTACCAGGCCTTCTTCGGGAGGATACAGGGCGAAGACTGGGGAGGGAAAAGTACAGGCACCAACTGCTAGGATGCTTGTTTGGGCCAGGGACGTGTAGCATCAAGTCAGAACTATGCAGATGGACTTACAACTCCATCCCTACTGAGTCTGTTGCCAGGATAGGAAACAGCTGCGACTAACACACGATATCCTAGCTGCGTACTTTCTCGGTGGAGAACTTTCCCGCAGAGATGCAGAAGACCGTCGGGCTAGTGCTCACGAAGCGTAGGAACGACCAAGCGGCCTCGAGCTTTTGTAAAAATGGAGCTGCACGTTTTCGCGCGGCTTTGATCACTGGGATCAATATATTGGTCCCTTTTGTGACTTTTCCGGTTGCTTTCTGCCAGGTATCTCTCGCTCTAATGTTCTGGGCGTTCATCGGAGAAGACGGCAGCACAGCACGTTCGCCGGGTTCCGCTTGACGTAGTTCCGCTTGACGTTTGCTGCTTCTGAACCTTGCCTTATTCCTCCTCGGTCACGGGTAGCGACAGAATGTAAGTGGTAAAGGTGAGTGCTCGACTGAAGGTGAGGGAGTTGCTGCGAGAGAAAACGTGGCGCATCCCTTTAGCACTTTTTCTCGTCACAGTGTTGTCGGCTTTGTGCATACAGTGTTGGCCTGTCGAGTCGCGGTCTTTTGACGCCCCACAAAGCAAATAAAATGAGCTTGCTCGCAGACCCTGCCTTGGCTGGTGTCGAGGCGTTTCTCTTCCTTCTCTACCTCGTATTTTTGCCGTTTTGCTCCTGTTGTGGACGTCTTCCCCGGGTTGTTGGGGATGCACAAACAGCCCGCAGGCCTCGGCTCATCTCAGGGGCGCATTTCAGTAGGTGTAGATGACTGCTTTCGTGGTGGCGATGCGATGGCGATGTATCTGTGCGTTTGTTTGGTGATCATCAAAGTCGAAAGAGGAATGCAAAGCTTTGCATATTGGAGAGGGGATGACGATATTGCGGCATAAAAACGTGACTCCTCAAATTGACATAAGTTTGCTTATTTTCACCAAAGCTCCTTCCCAATCTACGCACGCGTCACTGTCTTTCCGTTGTCTTTCCATGGTCCCATCTTTCAAGAAACGGAAGGAGCATTGTGTCTCTCCTGCCCTGTCGAGACCTGTTCGCTCTTTCCTTGGCTCAGCAATCTAAATTGCACGGCAGGTACGAACCACTGTCTGCAGCCGTCGGAAAAATTCAAGCCAGTTTGTACTACCATGCGAGTACACTTTACTCCGTACAGGGAACAAGCAATCCGATAAAAGAAGGTGGGAACCTATAAGCCGTGTCGAAACAAATGTGTTGAAAATTGTGCGAAAACAGTGCCAAAAAGCGGCGCGGAAGGCGCCTTTGGCTCACACTTTCCTGTTTGGGACATTTTGTTCTCGCGGGGCTCCCTGCTCTTTCTTCTTTCAGCATCTTGCCATGAGTCCCCCCTTGAAGATGCCAATTCTGCCATTTTCACACATCTACCCCTTCTTGAAATATCCACTCCATTCTCGACATCGAAGAATTATCACCTTTACAATTTACACTCACCTTCAGCCAAACAACAGAACAGGGGTCAGACGAAAATAAGACATGGGATGACAAAGATATACTCCGTACACACGAACACAACAGCAGTGACAAACACCACCAAAAAACAAGCCCAGCTGCAGATTGGTGGGTTGCACACGCGACATTGGACATTACTTTGTCGCACAAAGTCCAATATCACCGCGAAAACCAAGGCCTGCCGCCTGTCGGGCGAGCAACAGCTGACGGCTCCGCCTCTCAAAGGCTGCCGCTGTTGGCTCCCAGTTGCCTGTGGCCCGTCACCTTTCATCGTTCACCTATGCGTGTGGCGTTATCTGCCCGCAAGCCAAGAGGCGTTCGGTCCCCGGTTGGCTCTTTTTAGAGAAAGAGGGGAGATGATGCGCCATCAATTTGAGAAACGTGAATGGCAGCAAGAAAAAAGAAGAGAAGCAGCGTCGCTCTCCTGATGCGCCGCGAGCTGCTCGCTCGGCTGGGTCTGTTCTGGCCCCCAAATCCCTGCAGGTCAAAATGCATGGACAGGGGCAAGGCTTGTTCCCGATGGAGAAAAATAAAAAAGGACACACTTCGCACCCAGGAAGCTGCAAGCAGGAGGTAAGAAACAAACAAGCTCGTTCCTTGGCCTGCACTTCTCGTTGGTGGACGTTTTTCTTGTTTGCCATTTTTACACAAAGGAAGTACATGTACATTTTGAAGAGCCAAAGCCCCTGTTGCTGCATTGGGCCGCTCCGTGCTAAAGTTTGACAGTCTGCAGAGCCCCATCCACTAACACGATTAGTTTGAAAGGATCATCGTTAGTGAAGAGTCGACGACGAGAAGAGGCCACTTTGCACCGGGAATGTGCAGTGATATTGGCAATTGCAAACGACAGAAGAAATGCAGACTCAAATCGACAGCTAAACGTGCCAGTCACAAAGCAAAGGCAAGGGTCCGGTCAGGCTGAACAGCAAATGACAGACCAAAGACACACGGAAGACCAACAGACCCGGTATTGGAGTTTTGTTTGACTTCGAAACGACACTTCCTTGACAGCTCTTCTCCCGCTTGGCCTGTCCTTGCCCCTCGCGCCCGGTTGCTGAAAAGAGGAAACGAGCGCGACAAGGGAAGTTTCTTGCCACAGCAAATCAAAAACCAAGCGAGAGACGGAGAGAAAGACAGACAGGAGACACCAGGACGTTTGTCTACTCAAAGTGTGACAGCCGACGGCGTGTGCTCACTTGCCCTTCCAGGGTAGTCAGGGCCAAGATCAATCAAGATCAAGCGATATCAAGAAAAAGGGGGAGTCGGAAGGACGGTGGTGGAACGGCCAACGGCCGCCTGTTTCAACATCTCGCCAAGAAAATGTGAGACCTTCTGTTTACGACGTCATCTTGTCTTTGTTCTGTCCCCTGAATCTATTGACACTTTTCAAGAACAGTGCGCGCCAGCGTGTAAAAGAAAGTACAGGGGCGGAACAAAGACGTGGAGACGCCTACTGTGAGAAGGACCAAAAAGTCCAATAGTCGACATCGAAACAAGTTTAAGTGATATGGTTAAAGCCCTTTACTTTTTTTATTGAAAAAAAGGACGGCCTTCCGCTTTTTACTTTAGCTCTGTTTTCCGATCCTCTTTTTATGCTCTCGGTCAACAATTCGTTCGTTTCCGTGTTGTCCTCTGCGTCCTCACAGGGCCACGCTTTGCAGTTTGCACTGTAATTGGCTACCAAATACAGACCACTTTACGGCAATCGAGCGATTAATTGGATTTTTAAAGAGAACTACAACGCGTTTCAACACGACAGGAAAAAAGAAGGAGCATCGCGCGTCTGCACGTCCAATGACAGAGGCGAAAAGAACAAGGCGGTTGAAAATTCAAGAAAATTTGGGGAAAGGACATGCGAACAAGATGTCAAAGCCAAACACAACAGGAAATGAAAGATATAAAAAAAAACGGTAAAGGAAATAGGAAACTGCCAAACAAGACAGCCTACTTTTCCTGAACCATGGATTGAGCTCGTCGCTAACCAAACAGACCCCAAAGCCGGCGCTTCTTTCTCGGTGGCTGTTCACTCGTCGACGATGCACGTCCTCCTAGTAAGCCGTCATTGTTACCGCCGGCCAATGGAATGTTGCCGCCGTTGCCACCGTCGCCTCCGTTTCCTCCATCGCCGGCAGCCGGTGCACTCGGTCCGGCTACTGTGACAGTACCGTTGCCACCATCTCCAGGAGCAGCTGCGTGCGGTGCTGCCGTTGTCACTGCCGTTGTCACTGCCGTTGCCACAGCTTGCGCGGCGAGTGCAGGCACCACGGTCGCCGCTGTGGAACCACTCGCAGCTGCAGGAGGCATAACAGTCACAGCGAGTGCGGCCGTTGATGCTGCTGCCGTTGGAGCTGCCGCAGCGGTACCGCCATTACCCCGAGCACCCCCATCCCGATCGATGTACTCGAACCTCTCTGCGACACCGCGGAACACGCCAGCAGGGACTCCAATGACGCGGCGGGGCTCGCCCCGCTGAGGGGCCGGGACGTCGTTGTCAAAGTTCTTCGTGAGCAGGCCGATGGCATGGTTACCAGTGATGCTGTCGGTGTTGTCGCCGGCTTCGCCTTGACGGCGCATTGGGTCGCGGAAGCCTGCGTGTGGCATGTTCATGGGCACCTGGTACACGCGCTTGCCAGAGTCCTGGTCGGTGACATACTTTTCGATCCACTTCTCGTACACCAGCAGGACTGGGTCGAACCACTCTGGATTTTGTGGGTTGTACGTTGGGTCACGAGACGTATTAATGATGCGCATGAATGGGATGCCCGGGATGATGGCCCTATGATCATCGATGCGCACCCAGTCCGAGTCACCCTCCTCGATGGCCATGAAGCGGTCGCTGTTCTTCTTTCGGCGCTCGTCGTTGAGCTGACTGGTCCTGCCGAGGTTCCTGAGAAGAGTGTTCTCGTTCTTGACTTGCTCGGCTAACTCGCGGACTTCCTTGTCCACGCGGGCCTTGCGGTCCACCGACTCCTTCATGATGCGCTCGACCTCTTCGGCCTCATTGAGGGGCTCGGCAGCCCTACTGCGTACCCTGCGCTCATCACGGACGTAGCTGACATAATGACCCGACTGGGCGGTGTCGCCTCGGTGGCTGACGACGGCTACCAGACGGTAAATCACCTTGGTCCCGGGTGTGAAGATGTGCTGCTCCAAGTAGCGCGACACATCCACAAACTCGGGCACTTCCAGAGTGTCGTTGGTCTTGAACTGGCTCAGGGTCGTTCTGTCGTACCCAGTGCGGCTCAAATGCACATTGAGAATCTCGGGCGCGGTCTGCATGCGGCGCATGCGTCTCAGCAACTTGGGCTTCTGGCTGCAGCGGTTGCACGTCATGCCCTCGACATTGTCATTGAAAAACTCGTGCAGCAACTTTTTGAAGCCATCGCTGCCTCCGATGCGCCGGGGCGGTTTGCCCGGTGGCGTGGGCCCATCGGCCGTCAAGTTGATGGCGATGCTGGGCGTGCGCTCGACAGTCTTACTGCGCAGGCGCACCGGCCGCTTGCACATTGTGCACAGGTACCGGCTGGTAATGTAGGTGCGGAACATGCTGTCAAAGTAGTCACTGGCACGACTGGCGCTATACCGGCGCGGCGAGGCGTACAGCTGCGTCGCGGACATTTCGACCAGCCAGTTGAAGAACTCGGCTGCGTCCTGCTGGTCGTTGGTCAAATCGACGGCACGGTGAGATCCACCAGAGAGGCCAGCCGAGCTATCCTGGCATGTTTGCCGCCAGCTTTTCGTGGTGAACCGCTCGGTGCCGTCGGCGTAGTCGTCCAGGTGGCGCCGCTCGCCCTCGGCAATGTTGAGCGTGCCGTCCATGGGGCGGCCCTGGAGGTCGTATTTGCACGCCCGCCAGAAGAGAGTCAACATCTTTTCATACGAGTCGCGGCCGTCCGCTGCACTGTTGCCGCCATACCTTTGGTCGGTCAACGTCACCGGCGGCGGCGCCGGCCGCTTGTTCCTGCCGAACCCGGCGCCTATGATCGACGTCATCGGGTGCAATCCACCACGCTCCCAGTAGGCCAATGCCAAGTGGTACAGCCGCGTCAGCAAGTGGTGATTGACGTCGGCGCAGTTCATGTACGACCGAATGTACCGCCCGTGCGTGTACAGAAACGACAAGAAGCGCGGCGTGTTGAGCAGTGCTGTCAGCACTGAGTTGCGGTAGCACAGGTTCCGCGGGTTGTAGAACCCGCGCGGCAGTGCGTTCGGCCGCCGCATCGGCGCCACCATGTCCATGCGCACATCTGCCAAAAAGCCTGCCATGGGCTGGATCGGCGGGTCGAAGGCAGGGCCCGCCGACGGCATCAGCGCGGCCATCATGTTGGTCGCACGGCCGGCCGCCGGGTCCGCGCCCTTGGGCTCCTCGCCCCTCTGGTACTCGGGCTGCACAATGCCTTCGGACAAGAAGAACCGGTGGTCGTTCCACTTGCGCGACTGGATGCGATTGTTGCGATCGTCCTTGTAGTACTCGCGGTACTCTTTGAACAAGGCGATGTCGTCGTCGCTCATCTTCTTGGGGCCTGTACTAATTTCGTCCAGGTTCTTTTGCCACAGATCGTCCATGTCATTCTTGGCACTGTCATGCATCTTCTTCTTGAGGTCAATCACCCAGCCTTCTTCGACCCGCCCGTGCCGCTTGCGCTTCTTGTTTCGGCGCTGGGCGGTGGTAATGTTGCTGCCGCCAGCGGCCGGAGCAGCAGTAGCAGCAGCAGCGGCAGTGGCAGTGGCAGTGGCAGCGCCGTCAGCAGTCGACCCCGACGCCGACCCATCTGAGGCATTCATTACGTTCTGTCTGAGCGACGAACTATGAGCTGGGGTATTTGCAATATTGAAACGGACCCGGGCTTGGGCCGCGTTCAAAGGGGCGACCGGCAAAGTCTTTGAAGAAATCAGTGTGTGCACTTGGGGTACAGGTTGTGGTATATGTCTTACTGAAGTGACTGCAGGTTGAGCACCAGTCGTCGCGCCAGTTGGGGCGGGAGCAGAAGTGCCAGCTGCCGGTGCCGCTGCCTGTGCAGGAGTCGCGCCAGTCACCGGCGCCGCCGCTGTCGCTGTTGCCGGAGGAAGCTGAGGTTGGGCCGCCGGTGCTGGCTGAACCACAGCAGGCTGGGCAGGAGCCTGATTTGCAGGTACAGCTTGCACAACGGGAGCAGGTTGCGCAGCAACTGGTTGAACTGCAGGCTGGGGCTGGCTGCCGGTCGATGCAGCTGGGTTGATTTGTGGAATGGCCGGCGGGTTGACTTGAGGGTTTCCTTGCGGGTTTCCTGCGGCATTGGAAGCTGCGCCGTCATTGTTTCCACCGCCGTCGGCCATGATGAGTGTTTAGATCGTGTGAGTGAATGTGAGTAGGAAAGTGCAGTGAATGAGCGCGAGAAAATGACCAGAAAAAGAAAAAGAAGAAAAACAGTTTCAAAAGTCCAGAATTCATAATCTCTACCTTTTTTGTCTTTTTTCATCATCTTTTCTCCTCTCCATGTCGCATTCTGAAAAGCTGCCCCCGATGCGACTGCGACGCATTGGGTTTGTTACCATTTGTGGTTGTTGGT
The DNA here is from genome assembly GCA_019925375.1 of Sporothrix euskadiensis. Taxonomy (NCBI): domain Eukaryota; kingdom Fungi; phylum Ascomycota; class Sordariomycetes; order Ophiostomatales; family Ophiostomataceae; genus Sporothrix; species Sporothrix euskadiensis. Next base: position 941,718 of record JADHKQ010000008.1, read on the forward strand.
GAACAAAGGCGCAAACCAACAACGCGGTCCGGAAACGGCACTCACAACACTTCTTTGACCATTCGCGATGGTGCAGTCGCTGGTCAGGGAGGATAGTTTGGGGTCGAAAACTGAAAAAAGGACAGATAAAAGATAGAGACAAAGGAAATGAAGCATTATTCCGTAGTTGTAGCAGTTTGTCGAGAGTCCCGATCTGGCGTCGGTTTTGAGGCTCATCAGCTTTCCGTTTTAAACTGATCACGAAAGTGAAATGTCATGGGCGGCAACATCGATTATCCGCCATGGTCACGATAGAGACGAAAGTCAACCGTAAAATCAGGTTGGATATTATCTAGTTTTGTTTAATGTAGAATGCAGTTATCTTCGGCTCAATTTATTTTTGTGGTTTTTTTTGGGGGGGGGGGGATAAACATAATGGTCAAGAAATAGAATACGAAAAAAATGACAAAATGAATGAGTCCTAATAAAAGAAACAAAAATGACTGAAAATAGTTCTACAAAAGATACCATGCAACTCTGTGCCTCCCATACCTGACTACCAGTTGTCACTCTGATGTGTCTTTCTGTCTCCTCACCTCTCTAACCTCCCACGGCACAAATCATTTACTGTCTCACCCACATTGTCTAGTGATACCGCCACGTGCCGCGACGCATCTTGACGACCTGCACCACACCGTCAATTCCCAGGCCGTGCTCGATGGCCATCATGGTGTACATGAATACCAGAATGGGTGCCGACGCCGTGTAGCCGATCTTCGGGGCCGACTGCACAGCCCACGCCGTCAGGAACCCGCTGGCCACGGCCAGACCTGTGCCCAGACAAACACCGTCGTACAAAATGCGGACATACAGATGGGCACGGCGGCCGTGACGGAAGACCATGTAGAGGTCGTAGCAAGAGTTGGCCCAAGTCGTAAAAGCGGGTGTCAAAATGGGGTTCATCCAGGTGCCCTTGTCGTAGCGGAGCTCGGCGACGAGAGAGAGTGCGAGGAGGACGAGGGCCAGGATGATGTTGGTGACACGGCCGGCAATGTAAAAGGGGACGGAGGAGGCGCTGTTGCCGGCACGGACGGTCGGGCCGTAGCAGCAGGCATCATGGTGAGTGGGAATCGAAGTTGAGGCAGCGGTCGGGGCCGACTGCGAAGGACGGAGGGCCGCTTCGATGTTGCCTGTCGAGGTTGACGGGCGAGATGAGTCAAAGTCGTCTTTGGCGATGGACGAAGCCATGAAGGAGGACGTGCTGTATCTGGTTTGTGTGAGTGGTGACAAGAGCATATGGAAAGGTTGACAAGAATATGCTCGAGATGATATCGGCCAGAGGATCGTTTGATAGAGCTAGAAAGAATTGATGTTCTTCTTTTGTTCCTTTGTGTTCTGGTCGGGAGATCGTCAACTTATCAACTCTCCATCATCAAAGTCGGAAAGATATCAAAAGTAAGAAAGACTTTTATGGAAACGCCCGAAACTGAAACGCCCTGCGATCATCTCAGGCTGTGTCGAAAGAAAAAGAACCATGCACCTTCGTCATCGATATCACCAAATGCCCGACTAAAATGTGAGCATGCCGGCATCCCACCCACGAGAATAACAGCATTGAATTGCCTCTTATCCCCAGTTCAGGTGTGCATCTTGAATCGACACCAAACCAAAACGGAAAACGAGTCAGTCAGGTGATGATGTGGTTGGTCCAGATCAAAAAGTCGACGCCCCATGCGTTGAGTGTGCTGCCCACGCCCGACAGCATGGCTTCCCGCACTTTCGTATTTCGTATTTCGTATCTCGGCTTGTGGGCTTGTGGGCTAGAATGCATCAAAAAGACCAATTGTAAGTGTCGAGTTTCATCCAATCGCAATGTTTCATTTAGTATGCCGCCTTGTGAGGCGTCCTGGACCTTTATACGTCTTTCAAGTCTTTCATCTCCTTTAATACTGCCAAATCATTGGCATGTTCATGAATGTATCGGACAGCTCAGGTAAGAAACAGCAATGTAGAGTTTCATGAAGGAATGGTTGTGTTTTGAACAAAAGAAACCAAAGATACCCAAGTGCCAAAATGCTACTTTTTGTTGACGTTCTACCCTCCCGCAACGCGCTATCGTACAATGCAATACCTCCGCCCATATTTAATTTGCCTCCTCTTCTATATGCAATATTTGTGTCGTCTCCCATTCTACCTTGATGGTGTTGACGTGACTGGTTCTGACGCTGCCACGACGGGCACTGGCACTTGCTTGACCTCCTCCTCCCACACGTAGTCATCGTCGTCGTCATCAAAGTCTTCGTCGTCCTCGTCCGTCATCGGCTGCCCAAACACACTGTGGTACACACGTGTCCACATGCCCTTCTTCTGGAGGAGAGCCAGCACCATTATGGCCGGCAAGTGCCACACACTCGCCCAGAACAGCCGCCGCGCCGAGCCCTGGTGGCCCTCAAGCTTCCAAAAGTGGTACGCCTCGCGAATCAGCCACAGGTTGACAGGCAGACTAATGGCGGCGAAACCCCACGACGTCACGCCGGCCATGCAGAGACCGGCGCAGATGGGCAGAAAGGCAATCGAGTACCGCAGAGCGACCCGTCCGTTGCGTGCCGGGTTGACCCACGACAGCATGCGGAGGCCGGCCCGCTGGTACTCGTGCCGCACCGCCCATGACAGCGCCATAAAGTGGGGGAATTGCCATGCAAACAACAAAGCGGCCATCAGCCAGCCGCCGGCACTGGACCCGTCCGGCGCGAACAAAAGCTCGCGGAACGACGAGGTGGCGGCGGATTCGCCAGCAGCAGCGGCCCAGCCCATCAGCGGTGGGATACCGCCAACGAGCGCGCCGACCCACGTGTTTAGGACTGACAGACGCTTCATGGGGGTGTAGACGCCCGCATACAGGGCAATGTTGGCAAAGCCCAAAAACGCAACGGTCGGGTTGACGCCCCACTGGAGGGCGGCCACACCGGCGAGACCGCAGCCGATGGCGAACAGCAGCGCAGCCCGACGGCTGACGAGCATACGCACGAGGGGGCGGTTGCGGGTGCGGGACATGCGGGCGTCGGTGTCGGGCTCGTACAACATGTTCAAGGCGTTGGCGGAGGCGGAGCAAAGAGTTGTGCCCGTTGTCAAGAAGAGGAGCGTCAAGGGCGACAGAGAGGGCGTGGTCTCGAGCAGGCCATTGGACAAGAAGGAAGGCACGGGGTAGAGTGCATAGGATGCCATGGCCGAGAGGACGACAAGGACAGTCAAACGCGGCTTGGCGAGCGAGAGAAGAGAGGATGCGAGACGGCGGACAGAGGTTGTTGGCTGGCGGGCGGCCATGTCGCTAAGGATGGCGGAGGCATTTTCAGGGAGGACGGCATCGGGGGAGGCGGTCGCCGTAGAAGAAACTGTGGAGGAGGAAGGATCTGTCGCGGAAGAGGAAACGCCGTTTGCAGCCGCCGCAGCAGCCGTCGCTGCCGCCTCGAGTTTGGCTTGCCGTCGCGCAGCTTGGCGCCGGCGATGTGGGAGTGCCTCGGCGTTGGCGTGTGGGTTGGAAGGGGCGGGTGAGTCGGAGAGGGACGAGCCGGGACTGAGGCCGGCCATGCGGTCCATGAAGCTGTTGGACAAGAAGTAGCTCTTCTTCAAGTGCTCATCCAATGGTGTTGTTTCGCTCGATGAAGACGAGGAAGAGGCGTTTTGCGGGCGACCCGAGCCCGAACCGGCCGTCGCCGAGGCCGACCATGCTGGCCTTGATGTCGAAAAAGCATTGCGGAGGATAATTGATTGTAGTAACAGCTGCGCGGGCGACTGTGTGTGTGCTGTAAGTCGCATCCGGGACGCCGCTCGTGTCCATGTGAAAGTCGGCGCGACACTCGCATTGGCAGCACATCCGCCGATGCGGAGCAGAGAAAAGTGGCCCGACGGCGGCATTGTCGTCTATCCGCGCATTCTCGGGTGAGAATAGAGGGCGAACGAGACCGAAGAATGTTGGCGGGTGGTGACTGTCGTGATGTTGTGGCCTCCAACACCAAATCAGGTCATGATCACGGTCGGTTTTCGCTTCACTTTTTTTCCCGCTTCCATTGCAATTGGCACGCCCGCCAAACAGAAAGAGGGACCCACTCATCCAATCAGATAAGCCCGGCCACGGGTGAGAAAGCTACAAGTGGGGCCACTGGGCTAAATACTTACCTACGATTGGCCAGCTGCCACCAGCTGTCTGACCAGAATGGAAGTTGTGTAGATAGCGATTGTGGGGTGATGTCCACTTGGTGATGCCGACTTGTACATGAGACAACTGCAGTCTATGTCATGTAAAATGTATTTGACGAGTCCATATTCGATCTATATGATCTTGAAATTAGAGCAGTGCATTAAACTGTTGTATCAATAGATAAATGCTAAATGTGCTGCTGTGTGTTTAGCATGCGATCTCAACTGTGCGTATCGAAGAGGAAGGCACGATGGTGCAACTGCCTCTTTGAGTTTGCAAAAAGGTTACGAATTCTCCGGAGAGTTCAGGGGCTTTTAAACTTTGTGCTTTAGTCTAATGTATCTTCGGAACATCATCTCTGTGAAATGCGAACGAACGCCCGGCAACCCCCGCACTCTGTCACGGATCGTTTCCAACGCGGTCTTCCGACATGCCAACTACACGGGGCATCGACTGTGCCCTTTCTCTAACAATGCCGTGATACCAGGTGAGACTTGACACTCCAATTTGACTCATTGTTTTTCAAACTTCTTTCTCTAATTGCCTTTATTTGCACAGGACACGATGAGGAGCGCGGTAGTCCTCGCCGCCTTGGCAGCGTCGGCCGTCGGCCACGGCTATTCACCGTCGTTTGCAGGCAATCAGACGAGCGATGATCGACCACCCAGTGCAACTCCCCTTACTTTCCACCCGGATACGATCTACGACATTCGCATCGAGTACCAAACTTGGGGTGCTCTCTATGAGTTGTGCGAGAATGTTGCGTCACTGCTGTCGCAGATGCTCCTTTTCTGGAGCTTAGTGGACAGGACTGGCGATGGTAATGGGGAGACGAAAGCCGTTCAGGATGCCCTCAATCTCGCCGAGCAGTCCGACGTCGTCATTCTCGCCGTCGGCTCGGCCTGGAATAGTGACAGAGAGAATGCTGACCGGTCCAGTCTGGATCTGCCTCCCAGCCAAGAGGCCTTTGTTGACGCGGTTCTCTCACAGCCCACGAAGCCTGTCATGCTCGTACTCTTTGGAGGGCGTCCCCTTGCCATTCCACAGCACTACAAACGTGCAGCAGCCGTTGTCTCGGCTTTCTTCCCTGGCCCGGCTGGTGGCCAGGCAGCTGCCGACATTCTCTGGGGAACCATCGATCCAGGAGGAGCTCGTTTGCCTCGCGGTGTGCCCCGCGGCGTAGGCCACCTTCCTGTTCGGTACGACTACAAGCCCAAGGCCAAGTCGGCACAATACGTCAACGTCGATGCCTTGAGGGAAGGCAAGGAGCCAATATTCTCATTTGGCCACGGGATGTCGTACACTGCGTTTGGGGTGAGCAATATGAGGTCAAATGCATCAACTTTTACGACCGGCGACACACTCACTTTCTCTACCGACATTCACAACACTGGCTCTCGTCGCGGCATCTTTACTCTACAAATTGGCCTTCTCGGGCGTGTGTCAAGCGCCACTCAACCAGTGCGCCAGCTCCTCGCTTTCCAGAAAGTGGACGGCGTTGAGCCAAGCGAGAAACGCACTCTCACACTAACAGCCGACGTCAACCGCTTCCTACGGATTTTGGACAGACACGGCCAGTGGTTACTCGAACAGGCCGTGTACGAGTTTGCGGCCAGAGCGCACGGCGGCGACGATGCTGAGGAGTATGGGCGGGTAGCCTTGACCTGCAACTGAAAGAGCGCTGCAAAGAACAAACAAACACATTTAATTTTCTGTTTTCGTCGTTTTCATCGATTCCAACAGCCAAAGTAGTTGCACTGCCGAGCATGCAAATTGTTGTGTGGGATGTGCCATTGTCGTATTAGTCGTTAACGCCAACTTCCCGAAACGGCCACACACTGCACTGCGGCCAATACCACAACAAAACAAAGAACTGGCCAACAAATTGACCCCTGGCTACGATGTGCAGCGTCCGACTTTCCAGAATGAAAGAAAACCACCGCGGTCGAGCATCAAAACGTCAAAGCGACTGTCAATTCGATTGAATAACTTCCGAATGCGAACATGGCGACGCCGGTCATCCCTGTGCGCTCAATGCGAGCCTTTCAACGGCTAATTAGGTGCTTGATGCCAACACACAGTCGCCGGCGACAAAGGCAAAAGTTCATACAGACAAAGGAGCCCCATATTGTGTCAACAACAAGCTCCAACAGTTTCCCAAAATATCACAAAGATGAGCAACTCCGGGTCTCGAGTCTGCTTCTTTGATCGCAGATGCGGAGGTGCAGCTTCGCACGCAGACGACCACCCCCCACCTTGGTCTTGACGCCGTTTTGGCGAGAAAGAACTTGACAAAAACCTGACGTTGGCCTGTGGACATGTAGGTTTTAAGGTCAGATTCCCATCTCTTTTATTCTCTTCTGTCTCTTCAGTTCCTAATTCCATCTCTCTCTTGCCTCTCCTGACCCCATCGTACTACAAGGTACTTTTTTTTTTTTGTTTACTTTTGACGTTTTATTTCCCATCGTCTTTTCTATTCGCCGACATGCCCTCTTTTCCCCAGAAGCACGCGGAGCCTGGCCCGTCCGATGGCGGCCCCTCTGTTCCGCGCTTGGTCCTCCCATCTCGCACACCGCAGCTTGTCATCCGATCCGATGATCGTCAATTCACCAATCTCGTGGCCGAGCTCACTGAGCTCCTCGAGGACACCACCAATGGCATGACCGTTGATGATCTTGCAGAAGAAATTGGCCTCTCACAGGACGAGATCGACCTGCTGTTTGCCGCCACGGAAGACGAGAACCCAACACTTTACCAGATACAGAAGGAACTCGAAAAGATGTACCATGAGGCATCGAGTGGCTCCGCCTTTACCATAGGCCGGCACCATTTCATTTCAAGAAATTTTTCTGACGCAAAAACCGCGGCCTTGACCCTTGCCATGGTCTACTTTGGTGTGCCAGCGCCTCCGCTTCCAGCTCGCTTCCGGGTTCTGTTCAATAATGGTGCTAGTGCCACTCGGCACGATGGCGGGGATTCCTTGAACTCGGGTTCGGCCCCCGGCCCCCGAATGAAGTCTGCCCCTGGCTACAACAGTGACCATACTTACTCTGTCCGCAGCACCAAGTGCTTCTTGTATGGTCGCCAGGGTGCCGTCCGCTTTGACCTTGACGATGAGTTATCGTTTAAGGATGCCGTCATGCGCCTCATGGGCGCCACCCGGGCCATACATATCATCCTCATGAAAAAGGCACCCGGTGGCCAGTCGGGCAGCCGGGTCATCCATGGCCAGACGTTCTACGAGATTATCAACGATATGCCCAAATCCGACCCATTTTGCTTCGAGGCCATCCGCAACGTCATTCTCGAGTCCCGCGACGGCATTGACTCTGACGAGGTCGACCTGGGCTGGGTGCCGTTTGTGTTTTTGGAGGACGAGGAGCCGCCCAAGGACCACTGGCGGCCCAACGACGAGCCTGCGGGGCTGGTCAAGTGTATCCGCCGCGGCAAGCCCACCAGCGCTCTGCACCCAGACACGGACGCCGTCGCTTACCTGGGATTCACCGCTCCCTTCAGGCAAGAACAGGGCAAGCCGGCCGTCGGGCGCTACCAGCTGTACTCGAACCAGTATGGCCCGTGGTTCCAGGTCGTGGCACGTATCTTGTCGCCCGGTGCCGGCCTGATGCTCCTCGAGGACAGACCAGGCAGTCTTATTGCGCACTGCCGATTGGGTCTGGCTGTGGAGCGGTTCAATGCTGCACAGTCTGGGTCTGGCACCGAGTTGAAACCCTTTTCTACTCACGGCGGACTTGGCTTTTTGGGCTCGCACGTCAGTGCCATTGCAGCCGCCGTGGCAAATGCTGGGGCTGCCGATGGTCGGGTCGGCTTTGGATTTGCCAACTCTGGCGATGTGGATGACAGCGACAACGACAGTCCCCTCCGCTATGTGCACTTTGACACGGGAAACCTCGAGGACTGGTCGGTGGGTGTTTACTTGGCCGGCTTGAGCAGCAACGAGCCGGATGAGGCCGTGGCGGGTGTTTCCGACGTCAGCTGGGCAGAGGGCATTGACGCCAACAGCACACAGCCGTCGTTCCGCGTCAGCCTGGCAAAGTGCATTGACCGTGTCCTTGTGGCCGGTACCACGGCCAATGAGCGCCAGATTCTTGCGGGCGTGGACATTTGGCCTGAGGGCTACTTTTGGAACAATGAGAAGCAAGAGGCCAACGGTCCTCTCCGGGTGGCTGCGCTGCCCTGTGACCCAGACGCCCTCGGCAGCATCGACGACTGCCCCGAGGACCCGCCTTCGGTTGTCGCCATCCGCCCCGTCTACCAGACATACACAGCTTGCGTCCAGGCACCAGACGGGAAGGATATGTACTTTACGTTTGAGCTGGATGGACCCTTTGCCGAGTTCTTTGAGGCTGTCGAGAGCGCGGCGTCTTCTTTGTTTTTGAGTGACGCCACCAAAAAGCAGGACTACGGGGACTACAACGAGTACAAACATTTCCAGACCCAACGTGGCCGTGCCGCCGATATTGTCGAACCCCTGCGGGCGCTGAACCACATTGCCATCCGGCAGTCCAGCAGTGACCACAAAGACACCAACCGATATCCCAACCGCCCAGACTTTTTGGTCTCCCGCAACACGACACAGGCCGAGTGGTTGCGCGTGTGCAGCCAGATTGTCGGCCCCGAGGTCTGGGTATCGCGGGCGAGCGAGGCGGACTGGTACGAAAAGGACTTGGCGGCGCTGTCGGCCTGGGGCTACCAGGCGTCGTATGAAAACCTGTTGCCGCTGTCGGAGCATAAGAAGCGCTGGGAGGTTCTGTACGAGAAGCGCTTGCGGGATCAGGCGATGAGGGCCAACGCAGTCAAGGCCGGCACCGTCGTGGCCGGTGCAGCTAGTGCGTCAGCGTCCGCAACCACAGCCACGGCCACGACCACGACCGCTGGGTTCCAGCCCCTTCCTCTGTATGAGTGCACATTCTGCGGTCACCAGTTTTCTATAAGCGACACGGACACGCAGAAGCTGCTACACATGGTGAGGAAGCACAATGTCCTGCGCACTCTCAATGGCGAAGAAATAAACAGGCCCAACGTTGTTGTCACTGCAGCGGCTGGTGGCAATAATAACAACGATAACAACGGCGCGTCTTCATCCACGGCCAACCAAACCGGACTGGCCACACCACCTGCCTCCTCCAAAAAGCGCACCCGCAGCCGTACGCCAAGCCGTCTCGACCCAACTTACCATCCGCCCAGGTCCAAGGCGAAAGCCAAGGAGGACAGCAGTGACCAGTCATCGTCGGGCCAGGCGTCCGGGTCGTCTAACAAGAACGGCACTCGCTCCAGCAAGAAGCGCAAAGCCGCTGCCCGTCGCTCAAGCGCCAATGACGACCCGACGTACCGTCCTGATGAGAACGGCGAAGACGAGCTCGACCACGATCTAGGCAGTGCCAAGTTTGTGCCGGACGATTTTGGTGATGCCGCGGCCAAGAAGAGGAAGAAGACTGTACCCAAAGTCAGCGACCCGTCCTACAAGCCGGCCAACGATGACAGTGACGACGAGGAGGAGGATGACAAGGACGCCAATGGTGACAAGAAGAAGGCTACACCCAAGAAAAAGCTGGACGACCCTTCCTACCATCCAGGCCGTGATGGTGGCGAAGATGTCGACGACCTCGACGACGCCCTCCGGCAGTCGGCCGTGCCCGAGTACGACCGCGACCCGACCGACCCGGCCGGCAAGCGGCTGCGGGTAATTCGCGAAGCGCGGAGTCGGGCGGTGCGCACACTGCGGCAGCGCAAAGAAAAGGCTGCAGAAAAGCCGGCCGTCGCAGTGACCATTGCTAAAGCGGCTTTGGGGGTGAAGAAGAAGGCGGCGGCAAAGACCACGTCAAAAGATAAAGGCAAAGGAAAGGCAGCAGCCACTGCAAACTCAGCCGCCAGCACCCCGAGACGAGGGCGGTCGCGGAATGCGACGCCGGCAGGTGATGCATGAGGGACGGCATCGACGGCGAGAGTGGAGTAGGGAAACGGCGAAAGAGGAGTGAGCCGGCCGCTTGACGGTGAAGCGCGGCGAAGCGCAGTGCACTTAGTGCGGCGTTGGCGGTGCTGTTTGGGCACTGGCGGCGCTCGGGTGGAGCCGACAGCCGTCAGTGAAGCCGCAAACATAAAGTGCGGTACGACGTACTCCGTACCTTTGCTTGGTTTCCACTTTCGCTTTGAATCTTTTTTCATTCAGACTGTGTTTGATTTGTGCTTTTCGTTTTCATATATTCTCTCCTGTATAGCTTCTTATTGTCCCGCAACTGTTCTTGTTCTGCTTTTCAATGATACGGTTTGCTTTCTTTCCGTCTTGAAATCTGTAACCTTCTCGTGTTAGTGATCCGTGTTAGTGATTGATGATGGATGCAGTGGACTTGGGCATCCAGATGTCGTAACGACAAGTATGCGCACGGCAGCATTGGCTGGAGGTAACAAAGCCATCAACAGCAATATGATATCTGTCATAATTCATCTCGAATGTCAAGATAACCATTCAAAGCAGTACGACGCATTTACCGTCCGACAGGCACGTCGGTGAGCCGATGGCCGTGCTGTGTCGCTTCTCGTTCTCATATTTCCTTAATATTTCCCTATTTTGCTCGCCGCCCAGACGCCAACGCCAATTTCCACACCAGATTCCGCGCACTTTCAGGGCCTTTTTCTACAAAGCACACTAAACACACCGCGGAACACCGACGTCATGGGGTCCCCCGTCGGCCAGCATCGGCTTGTGTGTACAAAGTACAGACAAGACAGGTGCGCGTGTCGAAACAGCGAGGCTTTCGCGTTGAGTAAAATTTACGTCCAACACACCGTATCGGGAAGGCGATTGATTATCTCAATTGTACGTCGTACCTTTTGGCGCTTTCGTCCTGCACTTTCTTATTATGTCTTGTCTGCTCTCTGCCGTCTGTCGCTCCTTCCTTATCGCGCCTCGCTTCACCGTCCTGGCCGGGCCATGCATGCCTTCCTCTCTTTCCTATTTCGCGTGACCACATCTCCCACTCTTGTCTTGTAACTCTTGTTGGATTAATCCACTTTGTTGCCTCTCCTATCATCACATTTTCATTTATTCCATCTACGAAATCTCGGATTGGTCCCCGGCTGCACTACACAAACCAGGGGACAGGGTGCACAGATCCCAGACTGCAAGCTGCAAGGATGCATTTCCCAACACGGCCGCGTCGCCAATAATACGTCGTCGTACGCTGTACTCCGTACACGCAGCTCTTTTTTGCCGGTGAACAGCATCCCAAACTGCAAAGTACTGCGGCCATCGGTGCCAGGCGGCACGGGCACAAACCGAAGAACGCCGTCTGTCCGATAAGACATTTGTGTCGTCGACTTTACTTTTGTACATGTTCAAACGGCGTCGCGTTTTCTTTTCGTCCTTCGCTCCTTCCCGTTATCCATACTGTGCAATCTCAGCCCATCCCTTAGACTCCCTTGCTCCTTCCTCACGACTCACCTTGATCTGACAAACGCGCTTTCTTCTCTTGGCCTTTCATCATAAGGCTGCTTTACTGTGCATCGTCCATTCACTTTCAATATTTGCTCTTCCTCTCTCAACTCCCGATTGATGCACTCCTCGCTGGACGAGCACACACCGCCATGGCAGCGCCCACGACATCGAGTGCAGTGCGAATAGCCGTACGTCGACTCCTACGGACAGCTTCGCGGCCCCAATGCAACAACAAAGCTATTTTCCAGCAATCTTCTTCTCTCCGATTTCGACCAAGCTCGTCTCTCTCAACTTTTTCTCCAGTACCACCACAACAGCCTGCCCGCAAATCACAACGGCAACTACCGCGATTACGGCTGACACCTCCAATCACCATTGTTTGTCCACATCCGCCATTAATACGAAATGTCCGCCGATATGTGACAAACACAAGCAACAACTCCGACAAAACGAACAACGACAGGAGCCAACTTCAAAAGCAGGACAAAACCGACGGTAGCACACGCGACGGCCCCAAACGAAACGATCAGGGCAAATTCACCCTCTTCGCCGGCGTGAGCCTCGTTTCTGTGTTGTTTGCCTTGTCCCAGCCGCTCTCTTATACCCACATCGGCCACGACAACCACGATACAAAAACCGACGGCCATGACGGCTCCAAGAATATCAACACTGGCGATACGCCGCCTCCACCACCATCGCCCTCAACGGGTGGCGACCAGCGCGACCCAAATCTGCCCCGTTTCCGCCTCGCCGACGTCCGCAAACACGACGCCAACTCGGGCAGTCCCTGGGTCACGTCCGGTGACAAAGTCTACGACATTACTGACTGGGTGGCGGCCCACCCAGGTGGTGATGTCATATTGAGAGCGGCAGGGCACTCCATCGACCCCTACTGGGCCATATTTACGATTCACAAAGCGCCACACGTCCGCGAGATTCTCGACAGCTACCTCATTGGGTTTGTCGATGTTTTAGATCTCGACACGACTGGGCAACCCAAGATTGCCGCCGGTGAGGGCGTGGAGGATCCCTTTGCGGCGGACCCCAAGCGCGACGAACGTCTTGTGGTCCTCACCCAGAAACCGTGCAATGCTGAACCCGCGCCGCCACAGCTCGCCCGCGAATTCGCCACGCCCAACGAGCTGTTCTATGTGCGGAACCACATGTGGGTGCCCGTTGTTGAGCGCGCAGAGGCGGAGCAGCACCAGCTGACGGTCGAGCTGCCGGACGGCGAGGTGCGTGCGTACACGCTGGACGAGCTGCGTTCACGCTTCAAAAAACACACGGTGACCGCTGTCCTGCAGTGCTCGGGCAACCGGCGGAGCGACATGACACGGGCGGTGGCCAAGACGAATGGACTGCAATGGGGCGCGGGAGCGATCAGCAATGCCGTATGGGAGGGCGTCTTGCTCAAGGATGTGCTGGCAGACGCGGGACTCAGCGCAGCGCGAGGCGACTATCGGCCGACGGGAGGACCGGAACAAGACAGCGACGAGGTGCCCCCTGATGGTCTGCACGTCCAGCTGACTGGCATGGAGGCCTATGCTGCGAGCATCCCGCTACCGGTTGCCCTCGACCCTCGCGGCGAGGTTCTGTTAGCTTACGGCATGAACGGCCAGCCGCTGCCGCGCGACCACGGTTACCCCTTGCGCGCCGTCGTGCCCGGGTTTGTTGCCGCCCGCTCCGTCAAGTGGCTCTCTAAAATCGTTGTCTCTGACGAAGAGTCCCAGAGCCAGTGGCAGCGGCGGGACTACAAGCTGTTTGGGCCCAACGAGGGCGGCGCACCGGACTGGGACAAGTACCCGGCGATCCAAGAGATGCCCGTGACGAGTGCCGTCACGGGTGTGTGGGTGGGACAAGAGTCCATCAGCAAGGCTGTCAAGGATGGCCACCTCACCACGCCCTTCTCTCCGTCTAGCACAGGGTCTCGCGCCGTCCCTGGCGTCCGCGACCTTTCAGCATGGCAAAAGGAGTGGAAGAGCCATGTCGATCAGCACGCAAAAAACAGCACACCCGTCACGGCCACAGGCTACGCCTACTCGGGCGGCGGCCGCGAGATTGTTCGCGTGGACGTGAGCGTCGATGGCGGCAAGACATGGGATCAGGCCACTCTGCTGGACCAGAAGCAGGCCCAGTACGATGACGAGGAGGATCGCAACAAACGAAACATTGTCGCCCGCGGCCGGCGCGACTTTGCATGGAAGCGGTGGCGGTACGATGGCCTGCTCCTCGGTGACAGTCCGTCTGAAGTCGTTGTAAAAGCGACAGACAGTGCCTACAATACGCAGCCCGAGCGGCACGACGGCATCTACAATGTCCGCGGCAACCTAGCGACGGCGTGGCACAGAGTGAAGATTGACAAAGACCAGAAGCTGCACGGGTGTGGATTTGACAAGAGCACTGAGTGCAAAAAATAGATCATCACGAAGCAAGATGCAAGTCACTTACACTTAATATTAATACGATTTAACAATTCAGGATTTTGATTCAACACTGCTGTAGTTTATTGTAGATAATGTATTGTAGTTATACAGACAAAAGAAACGAGTGCGTTCGGCGCAATATACCACCATCCATCTAATCACTGCCCTCATCGGGCACCACGGTGGGAGGCGACACTTCTTCCTACTCTTCGTCGTCCTCCTCCGTCTCCGTAAAGTACTCAAAGTCGTCAGGGACAGCCGCCTCCTCGTCGCCCTCGCCGTCCTCGTCGACGGCCGTCAGGACGCCGGCGGCGGCGGCGGCACCGCTCTCGCGAATGGCTGCGTGCGTCGCCTCATCTAGGTCGTCCATGTCCTCCAGACCCAGACCGGCCTCGGCGCCAAACATGCCGTTAAACAGGCGTGCGGCGTTGCGCGCTGCCTGGGCATCGCGTCCGCCACCACCCGAGCCACCTGCACCCGAAGCGCCGCGTGCACCACCACGGCCAAGCAGATCAGTGATCGCCCTAAGATCGCCGGGGCTGTTAAGCGCCTGAGACAGGTCGCGCATCATAGCGTTGCGGCCGGCGGCGCCGGTGGCGCCGCCGCTACCGGAACCGCCGGCACCAGCGACGGGTGCCTTTTCGATCGTGACCTTCTTAAGCTTCTCCTCAATCAGGTCCTTGGGGGCATTGGGTTCGGTGTCGATCAGCATCAGGGGACCACCAGTGGGCTTCTTGACAGGCCGGTAGCGGCCGGCGGGGAAGCTAATGAACTTGAGCTGGCCGGGCAGGACGCGAGACATGTTGAGGATGTCGTAGCCGACCTTTTCCTTCTCCGCCTTCTTCTTGCTGTCCTTCTTTTCCTCACCCTCCTTCTTCTCGGCGTCCTTCTCCTCGCCGTCCTTCTTCTCGCCGTCCTTTTTCTCTTCAGCCTCCTCTTTGGGCTTGTCCTCGTCGACATCCATCTTGTCGTCGGCAATGGCGGACTCGTTGTCAGCAGCAGCTGCAGCAGCAGCAGCAGCAGCGGCTGCCTTGGCGGCGGCGAGACCGGCGACGGCAGCAGCGACCTTGGCGCTGGGCGGGTGAGGCGGCTGAGTGTCAATGTCCATGCTCTCGCGGCGGGCAGCGCGCTCCTTGCGCTGGGCACGGCGCTTGGCCTGGGCCGTCGTCGACAGGATGGCCGTGGCAATGAGCGCGGGACCCTCCTCGGTCTTGACTTCCTGCTCGGGCGGGTAGTCAAACAGGCTGGGACGGGTGGCAGAGTGGAACTGGACGCTGGGGATCTCGAGGTCGTGGTCCAGACCAATGATGGACGTGGGGCTGAAGCTGAGCGACAAAAAGTGGGTGAAGGGGAACCAGTACCAGTACTGCGTAAAGACGGCCATGCCGACAATACCGGCCATGTTGAGGTTGCCCGTCTGCGTCTGGAGGCCAATGGTGCAGTTGCGGCCGCCGGCGTCAATGATGCCGAGCGCGAGAGCGGCACCAAACTTGGTCATGGCGTCCTCGTGGCGGTCGCCCACGACCTTCTTGAGCGTCTTGCGGATGGCAGCCACCTTGGGGTTCATGGCCTCGTTCTGCTGGACCATAATCATGGACAGCGCAATCAGGGCACCCTGGCGCACAAAGTCCGTGGGGTCCTTCATCATGGGCTCCAGCAGGTCAATGGCCTCGTCGAGACCAGTACCGGCACACGAAATACCCAAGGCCATGGCTGAACCGTAGCGCACGTGAGGGTTGTACGACTCAGACAGCAGCTCAACCATGCGGGGCACGCTGCCGGGCTTGCGGAACAGGATGAAGCCGACACTCATGACAGCAATACGGCGGACATCATCACTGGTGTCGCTGACGGCGGTGTGCAGCAGCTTGCGGATGGCCTTGTTGCTGCCAGTGCCACAGTAGGCGAGGGCAACAGTAAGAATACCACCGTAGCGCAGAGTCGGGTCGGGGTCGTTGAGCAGCGCCTCAATCATGCTGTCGGCGCCCTCCTGGCGGCCGTACATGATGAGGGCCATACCGAGCGCGCAACCACGGATAATCTTCTCGTGTGAGGTGTCGTGGGCGTAGGCGAACATGGCCTGCAGAGCAGCAGCGTTGCCGGTGCCCAGCATAATCAGACCCATGGCCAGACCGACGGCCTCGCCGTTGAGGGCGGAGTCGGTCTGCAGGACGTTCTTGAGGGACTCAAAGATCTCCTCGTCGCCCGTAGCCATGCCGGCAATACCCAGGCCGAGCGCACCACCGTGCTGGATGTACTCGTCCTCGGCAGCCGAAAAGACGTCCTTGAGGTAGTCCAGGGCATCGGCGCCGTGGTTGGCGTGGATCAAACCGTAGGCGTACAGCGCACCGCCCTGGCTGAAGGGGCTGCCCTGGGTCAGCTGGCCGATGCGGGGCATGTAGGGCTCGAGCAGCTTGCGGGCCTGGGTGATGTTGCCGCGGTGGATGACACCGAGAGCGGCCGTCGCCGTGAACTTGGACCAGTTGACGGCCTTGCCGAGCCACTCGAGGTTGTCGCGGAAGAACTTGTCGTGGGTGGTGCCGGCGTTCATAAAGGCATTGCAGAAGGTGACGGCGGTGTGGAAGATGGAGTTGCGGCCCTCGAGCGAGTCGCGGACGCGGTTGAGGATGCTGATGTCGGCATGATTGTTGCGGTAGAGGAACTCGACATTCAGCTTAGTAGTGTTAGTACCAACCAGAATCGAACGGATGTTGGTGTAGGCCTTGACATGCTCCTCGTCCACGGTGGTATCCGAGTCGGGGACCGTGGCTGAGCTCTTGTCGTCGTCCTTGGTGAGGAGAGCATCAGATTCCGTAGCGTCTTCGTCCTCGTCGTCGCTGCCCTCCGCCTTCTTGGCGGCGGACTCGTCCTCCGCCTTCTTCTTCTCAGCAGCACGTTCGGCGGCGAGGTCCTCCGGCTTAGTCGCAGTCGGCGGGGGAGGCAGGGCCTTGATGACCTTGCCGAGGAACTCCTGGGTGCCGTTGTCGTAGAGGTCAAAGGCGATCTGGTAGGCAATGGCCAGGGACTCGCGGTTGTCTTCCTCGACAAGCTTGCGCAGAAGCTGCGAGGCCTCCTCGTCGGAGTTGAGGTAGACGACGCACTTGGCAATGGCAAAGTAGTCGGGGTTAGGGATGTCGCTCAGCAGATCGAGGATGAGGCGGAGGATCTCGGTGCGGAAGCTGCGCTCCTGGACGATATCCATGCAGATGCCAAGGACGTACTCCATGAGCTCGTCGGCCGGCTGAGACTCGGGAGAGGCACCAGCAGCGGCCTTGCCCTTGCCAGCAGCGGCAGCCTTGGCGTCGTCGCTCGCGCGCTTAATGACGCGACGCAGCACCTCGAGGTTCTTGGCTTCGACAGCAATGCCGACCACCTGGCGGTAGCGGCCCTCCTTGAGGCAGTTGGCAAACAGGTGCTCAATGACGTGCTCGAGCGCCTTCTTGGTGGCCTGGTCGGGCAGGGCAATGATGGAGCCAGAACGCGGGGCGCCGTCCTTGGCCACGGCGGGCTCAAACGACGGGTCAAAGATGGTGTTGTCGACGGAGTCGCGGGACAGCAGGGACTTGGAGGGCAGGGTCGATTGCGAGAAAGGGGTCGTGGGCGACATCAGGGTCGAGCTGTCCAGGCCGCCAAGGGCCGTCTCGAGGGAAGGCAGGTCGGCGGTCTTGGCCTGCTGAGCCGGGCGGTGGTCGGCGACGCAGCCAGCAATGTACTGGTCGATGCACTTGGAGATGATGGTCTGCTCAAACTCGCCGGGGGTGTCGAGCTTGAAGAGATCGCCGGCAGCCAGAGCAAAAGTCATGCTCTCGCTGTAGGCCTGGAGATGGTAGTAGACCTTGGCGAGGACGAGGGCGGCCAGCTGGCGTTCGGGAAAGTCTTCGTCTTCGTAGAGGGATTCACTGTGGGCGGAGGTAGATGGTTAGATGGGCGTGCGACAAGCAAATAGATGGCGCAAGCCGAGGGGGGACTCACATCTGGCTCACGGCGCCAGCGACTTCCGTCCAGACGGTGTCGATGTCATCGTTGAGCGTGTTGAGGGCAAAGACCTTGAGCTCGGGCTCCTCGTCGGCCAGGAAGCCGAGCACGCCCGTGGCAGTGATGAGGCCAGGCATGATGGGCGGTTGGTGGGCGAGTAAGATCGAGGCGACGGAAATGTGGTTGTCGTGATGATTGTTGTGATCAGTTGATGGATGATTTGATGATGCGATGTGGCGAATTAGGTTTGGGGGAAACAGAAAAGGAAAGGAAATGCAAATGAAACAAGTCGAGAGAAAGCACAAATGCACAATTGATGCCAACGACTCCTTCTCCAAGTTTGCGTCGATGGTCGATGGCGATGGCGATGCAGGAGAGAAGAGGAGGAGGACGAAAGGGTTGTGCGTGTTTGTGTGGAAACGAGGGCTTTGGTGGCAGTTTGGTCAGTTGGTGGGCACAGTCAAGCACAGAAGCCGAGAGAAGGCAAGAGGCAGAGCAACGCGCCAGCTAGCTTCCACGTCAGGCACAGCTCTGCCTAGACGACGCATTTCGACGCAAGAGACCCACAATTCTTGGTGGGCGAAGTCACGTGAACTTTTAACCTGGTGTCTGGACCCGTATGCAAGGTACACAAAACGGTCTCCACTTTTCACCCGCCTTCCTAACGTCCTTCCAACAATGTGACGAAAGATGAACCATGGCGATGTCAACAAACGTTACCGAGTTGGCTTCTCCACGCACAATGATTCGTACACGGAATTGAAAGGTGCGAATGTGAGATGGCTTGCAGTGTTTATTTTCTAGTTTGGGTTTTATCAAGTGGGAAACCCGGGGTTTTTTTTTAATTAATTTATTTTTTAGGACCGAGAGAATACAAACCCATTTTTCTTTATTTTTCAGAATGAATTTTATTAAACGGAAAAAAGTGTTTTTTTTTTATAAGAATCAAAGAAAACAAAAACGATTCACTTCATGGGGCGTGGAGCCCTCCTTCCCCCGTACACCAAAACCATAAACATACTACAAACAGTTGGGATGACGGATCCATGAAACACGTAAGCTGCACATCAACCTGAGCCAGTAGGAAGGTAGGAAGCTGGCTCAACAAACCGTGGCGGGTTTTCGCCACGTACAAAAACGCATTGCCGGGAGCGGTGCCAAAGAAGAGAAAATTGCGCATGCCGGCCCCAGAGAGCCGCGACATCCCGCTGGTGCTGGGGTTGATGACCGCAACCTCCGAGTACTAGTCGGTAAAAGGTGTTTGTGGCTCGTCCCCCATCGTAATTCTCATCTCAATCTTGCACCTGGACATGAGAACTGGGCCGCTGGCTGTCATTGCCGCCGACCGTACGGTTTCAACTAGTGGAAGCTCGCGAAGGTCGACGTCCAGAAGTGTCTAGATTGTTGAGCCGGTATCATTGCCAAAGGTAATGGATATGATGCGGTCTGTGTGCCCGGGAATGCGGACCTGGACGTACATCTGTGTACATGTCTTGTGTCAGCAATCAATCGAACAGTTAATCAACCAACCCATTAATCAGTCACCGCAAAAAATGGCTGGCAGTTGAGCTAAGTGTCTTGTGGTACTGAGCTGTCGTACATACCATATGCATACGGCCATCATTTTTGGCTCCAGGCCCAAAATTGGCCGTGCTGGACGTGCTGGTAGACGTCCGTCAGCTGGATACGGATAGTTGCGTTGTCCGACGCGGTGGCGTTAAGAAGGTGAACTTGGCTAGTCATCGACTGCTACAGTTCAGCCACTGATTCCTTGAGCGGCCGCAGGGCCTCCGCGAGCAATTCGGCCGTGATACTCCGGGGCTGTCGAATCTTATTGAGCTGTGATTCGAACTTGGTTGCCGTCTCCTGGACTTGCTTCGCGGGCTGGCCGTGTCTCTAGGCGCCAGCAGAAACCGCTACAGCCGGGGTCAGCTGTTGGCCGTACTGCTGGTAGACTCCCTGGATGCCAAAAAAAAAGAAAAGAAAAAAAAACGAGTCAGTGGGAATGTTGCGAAACGAGCGCGTGCTGGGGAGAAGGAGAGGGGAGAAGATACGTACCCTGTCCGGAGTGTAAACTTCCTGATCGAAAGGTTGCGGGGTGCCTGAGGTCTCAACAAATTGCTGGTCTTTGACCCAGCGGGTGGTGCTGGGCGGAGGCGGAGTTCCGCCGTTTTGGTAATACTCGAGCAAGAACTCGAGGTTCTTGATGTGCTCCGTGACGTTCAGGGGGTAGCTGGGATCAGCTTGGCGACGCTTCTCCTCGGCCAAGTTCAATCGGATCAGCTCGATCTTCGCGGACCGTGCCTCGTCAATATTTTTGTAAGGCCAATAAACGTTCTGGTCCATTGTGGGCGTCTATGTTTTGACGGTGTTGAGTTGCTGTTTGATGATAGTTGACGCGTGATAGGTGATGGAGCTTAGAAGAGTTGTTTGTAAACGGAGAAGAGAGGGACGCGTAAAAGAAGTGGAAGGAGGAAGGTGAGGTGAGTTTAAATAGTTTGAGGGGCAACCGTTGACTAAGCAACTTTCCCTCGTCGAGTCACGGGGAACACCAGGTGCCGCCTGCCTGTATTAATGTTTATCTCATAAGCCCATGACTCCTAGGCGATTGACTGGTACGTGCATGCGGTTGAGGAGAGAAAGAGGAAGATATGCTCATAAAAACGTAGCAACGATGAACCCGATCTAATCATACACATGGGGCTAACAAGTTTATCCAGAACTATCCAGAACAAAAAAGACAAAGTAACGTCACCCCTACAAAACCCCCCTGCGCTTGTCGTGCTTGTTGGTTATTGCTCCTTTGTCAGCTCATCATCGTCTGCACTCAACCTCCCACTCGTTTGAGACTGGGTCTGCGTCTTTGTTGATGCCGCCGCTGCAGCCGCAGCTGCTGCCACTGCCTCTGCTGCACTGCCCGTCCCAACTGCCTGCTGCACCAGTGCATAGCACTCTGCGGGCTCCTCAAATACGTGCCACTTGTCCTTGGGCACGCCCTCAAAGGCCTTCTCGAACCGCTCGGGCTCATTCTTCTCTTCCATACCCAAAGCGGCAATGTCCGTCACTTTGCGGATCAAAATAAGTCCAACCCACCCGGGGAACGTCCGGTAGATCTCGCCATAGGCTTCCGGGTCGCTCTGGGTCGAGTCGCCGATGCACACAAAAGTCTTGTCCGGCAGCCAGCCGTGGATCTTGTGCATGCGGTCGACTTTGTAGGCCTGGGTGCCGAGGGTGAGGGTCGAAAGTAGGCCAGAAACGCTCATCAGCGTGGCATCACGCAGAACCAGCATGCCGTGCGGGTAGAACTCGCGACGGAAGCCGTGGAGGAAGGGGTACAGGTTGTAGGGCGAGGCGGACAGATAGAAAAACGGTGCGGCGTCGCCCATCAAGGACTGGATGTACTGGTAGAGCGGGGGCATGCCCTCGATGGGTGTGGCTGGGTCGACAAACGTCTTTTGCAGGATGCCAATGGGGTCGCTCGTCTGCGTCAGCTTGATGGTGTCGTCAATGTCGGAGATGACGCCCCAGCGGCCTTCATCTGTCTCTGAAGCCGTGGCCGTGTAAAAGGTCTGCATCTGCAGCACGCCATTCACGCCGGCGGGCACTTCCGCCCGTGTCGGGACCAGCGCGCCCGGTTCCGCCCTGGGCAGCTTGCGAATGTCACTGCTCAGACCATTACGTCCACCGGGGCTAAACTGCAGCCGCCAGTCGCGGCCGTGGAGCGCAGCCACCTGGCGCCCGGGCAGAATGTCTTGCAAGAAAGGCGTGATGCGCTCCTCAATGGTCTTGAGGGCTTCATCGTCTTCGGCACCACGGCCCAGCTTGTCCGCCACCGCGCGCACGGCATCCACGACCTTGCAGGTCGGGTGCTGCGCCATAACAGCCACCACATACTCGGCCTGGTACTCGCCAGTCTTGGGGTCGACAAAGGCCACATTGTCCAGCAGCCAGACACTGTCTTTGTCGGTAATGGGCTGCGGGATGGGGTTGCGACTGCCCAGATAACTGAGGAGGTCGGCCACTTTCGACGACTCGGCCGACGCTTGAGAGACGGACTGCAAGAGACGGCCGCCGGAGGCCAAGAGGGAAGAGGGGTGGAGCGACCAGGGTGCGCCGTTTTGGCCGCCGCCGCCCGCCAAGCCCCAAAACGAGCCGCGATCTGGGAGAGACGCTTCAAGCTCCGAGAACCGGCGCTGCTGGCGAGTGAGCAGCTGCAGACGGTGGGCGTTGGCGGCGGCTGGGTGGATGCGCTGGGCGAGGTCGGCGATTTCGGCTTCGGCGGCATCGCTGAGGCGGTGGTAGGCATGGGAGGCGGCCTGGGCAGCGGCATTGCGCTTGGAGCCGCCCTCGTCGTCGGAGCTGGAGGACATTTTGGGGAAAGTGGTGGTAGACAAAAGAACTGTTAAGAGTAAACGGTAAGACTACTGTCGTTCAGGACTCTGGATGTAAGTTGGGTAAGGTTGCAGTGAAGCTGATGCGACGGGGAAAGTGACGTTAATAAAAAGGCGACGGAAGGAAGGCTGAGGGGGGGCAGGAAGATCAGATGAGCAGGGGTACGGAGTAGGTGTCTGGTGTATCGTCGTTTTCAGCTCTTGTTATCGTTCTTTATGCGGCAACGTTTCAAAAGTTGCTACACTGGGGGTGTTGACAGTTATGCCGTGATCCGGGAGAGGGCAAGCCAGATAATAAATACAAATAATTACTCTGCCGAAAAGGATGGCTGCCTCGTAAACAATGTAGCTGTCACAGCTGAGAGTGTGTAATTGAAAATATCACGTCCTCGGCGACTTGGCTACAATCAGCCGGCGATCTCATTTGATTTTGAGGTGATCCTCGCTGTAAGCTTCTGTTGCTGGCCCGTGTGTGTTGGGCCATTTTTACTTTCTTCTCGTCCTCTTTTCAATTTACAATATTTACGAATGTGTTTGCCAACCCTCTACGCCGTCAGCTGACGGACTGGGTGTGTGTGCACGAGGAGCCGGCCATGCATGCGCGAGAAGAAAATGTCTGCAGGAGACTGAGGAAAAAGACGAAGAAGAGGGCGAGGCCAAGTCCTGTAATACTCCGTACGTGCAGTGTAGAGGCTGCAGTAGCACGGACTATGCGTGCACGGACTATGCGTAGGGCAGAGGTATGGTGGGAGAGGGGAATTCGAAATGAAAAGCACGGAACGAGGAGAGAACGGGTGACGATCGCGGGGAGGTTGGGGTGTGGAGGCCTTTCTCAAAAGCTTGGAGAGTGGCCGCTGGAGAGAAGGATTGTCCGCCTGAGCGCGTCATTGGCGGGGTTGTGTTTCCCTTTTTGTATTGAGGGGCGACGTGAGGTGGAGCGAAAGATGTTTATTGAAAACGGGCTGCATATTGGTTTGTTTGGAAAGCCCTGAGAAGTTGGTAGTATTTGGTGCATTTGGTGACAGTCTGTCAGCTGAATGTGAGAGTTGAAAATCTACGGAGTACTCCGTACTCAAAGGCACACTCACAGACTGACGACAGCCTAGCCAGCGCGGCTGTGTCAACTGTCGCTCATCACAAAAGGGTGTGCACGCTCAAGTCTCTTTAGTCTCTTTAGTCAAAGTCTTGGAGACAGGGTGACGGGGTCAGGCTACTCGATCACAAGGCTCGTCTGGAGTGGTCTTGTGACGTTGTCCAAGACTGGCAGCCTTGCCAAATATGTAACACATGGGGATACGAGACACTGCAGTCTTCACTCTTTGCATATTGATCTACCTTGTACTATCTCCTCGTTAAATGCATTTAAATTCATTGCCTGTGTTCTGCACGGGTCTCTATTGTTTTGTTTATCTCGCTTTTCTGAGTGGGACTTCACTCGTGATGTCGTTTGCTCGGGCTGTCTCACTGGCAGCTCATCTGTTGTTGAACTTCTTCCACTCACCGTAATCGTCGCTCCGTTCGCCAAGTCATCGCTCCGCGAAAGATACACAGACACAGTCCGTACACGACGTCGACTGTCCTCCCTTCGGTCGGACGCCGGCCGTCGGCCGTCGGCCGTCTATGCCCGGATAATCATATCCTCCCGGTCCTGGCCCGTACCAATGTATGCGACCTTGGCACCGACAAACTCCTCAATGAACGCAATGTACTTTTGCGCCTGCACGGGCAGCTTGTCCCAGTCGCGCACGCCGCTCGTCGATGTCTGCCAGCCCTCAAAGTCGGTATACTCGACCTCGTAGGTCTCGAGCTCGGCCAGGTCGGCCGGGAAGGTCGAGCGCTTCTGGCCGTCCTTGGTGATGTAGGCGGTCGCGACGCGAATGGTGGGGAAGGTGTCCAAGACATCGAGCTTGGTCAGGTTGATGGTCGTGTAGTGGTTGATGGCCATGGAGTACTTGAGCACCACCAGATCCAGCCAGCCGCAGCGTCGCCGGCGGCCGGTCGAGACACCGATCTCGCCGCCAATGTCCTGGAGCTTTGTGCCAACATCATTCAGCTGCTCAGTGGGGAAGGGACCACCGCCGACGCGCGTGGTGTAGGCCTTGACGACGGCAATGACATTCTTGAGGTTGAAGGGGCTCAGGGCCAGACCCTGGATGCAGCCGCCCAGCGAAGTGTTGGACGACGTCACGTAGGGGTAGGTGCCGTAGTCAATGTCGAGCATTAGGGCCTGCGAGCCCTCCACCAGAATCGACTTCTTGGCGGTCTGGGCATCCTGCATGTACGCCACGGCGTCCACAACGTAGGGCCGCAGCTTCTCCCGGTAGCCGGCATAGTTGCGCAGCTCGGCCTCGACGTCGTACTGCAGCAGGTCGCCGTAGCGCTCGCGGTAGCTGTCGGCCAGCGCGCGCAGCTTGCGCTCAAAGGAGTCGCTCCAGATATCGATAACCCGCAGACCGTCGCGCGAGGCCTTGTTGGCGTAGGACGGGCCGATGCCGCGCTTTGTGGTGCCGATGGACTCTTTGCCGAGCTTGACTTCGGCCAGGCCGTCGACGGCGGCGTGGAGCTGGAAGTTGAGGTGGCAGCGGGAGGAGACGTGGATGCGGGGGTGGACGTTGGGGACGCCCTTGGCGTCGAGGTCGCCGAGTTCCTTGAAGAAAGCCTCGGCGTTGAAGACGACGGAGGAGCCGATGAGGTTGTCGGTGTTGGGGTTGATCAAGCCGGAGGCTGAGCGAGAGAGTGAGCGTTAGCGAGCGAACAAAAGGGCGAAGTGAGTGAGGACAAAGAGAAAGCGAGCGAAGTGAGTGAGGACAAGAAGAGAAAGCGAGCAAAGTGAGTGAGGACAAAGAGATACGAGCGAAGCGAGGACAAAATTACTTACGCAACAGGTGGAAGCTAAAAAATGGGAGAAGAAAAGATTGTCAGTTGTGTTCAGTCATGGAGTTTGTGAGGCCGTATCTGTGTTTCCGTTCTGCCGACAGCGGGCCGAGAAGCAGATGCGCCGTCGCATCCACTGGCGGCAACGAAGATGCCGCGCCGAGAGCACGACGGCTACATGTTTTCTCGTCCACTGTAGTCGTGTATGCACTATGATGGCACGGGATGGAGGGAATGGTCGCTACCTGTAGCTTTGGTTGCCGGTCCTGTAGAAAAAGAAGAGGGCAAAGTGCCCCACCTTGTCAGCCTTGTCCCCCAAGATTGCGAGATTTCAAGACTGCAACACTGTGCCGCAACGCGGCCAGAGTG
The DNA here is from genome assembly GCA_019925375.1 of Sporothrix euskadiensis. Taxonomy (NCBI): domain Eukaryota; kingdom Fungi; phylum Ascomycota; class Sordariomycetes; order Ophiostomatales; family Ophiostomataceae; genus Sporothrix; species Sporothrix euskadiensis. The sequence continues at coordinate 967,380 of JADHKQ010000008.1, forward strand.
TGTCGCGCAACAGCACAACAATCACAGGGAAGAACAGGGAAGCTCTCACTTGATCGAGTGGCCGGCATTGTGGCCACCAGCAGCGCGCGCGCAGATATCAAACGCGTTGGACGCGAGGAGGTGGTCGGTCAGTTTGCCTTTCTGTGGAGGGAGGTCGGTTAGATGTCGGTCTTGACAGTGATACGATTATCGCGATGGAATACATACACCTTCGTCTCCTAGAACGTGAAAGCACTCGATTAGCATATACTCATGTATGGCAAACAACTGAGGCCTTCAGAGAAAGTCAATGGCTCGTGAGAGTGACGTTGTGCCTCGACGCAGTCGGCCAGCGCAATCGGAGGGGGCCGCCAGAATGAGGGACAATGCGCTCGTCCAGGAACACAGGGGGGGTACAACTTACCCCATTGGGAGCCGAGAATGATGGTCGCCATGATGGTTGGTTGTTGGTGGTCGCTGTTTTTGCTCGGTTGAGCAAAAAAAGGATAGGGGTCACGGAAAAAGAACGAAATCGCCAAACCGAGAGAAAAGAGAAAGAAGAAGAGGAAGGGAGGGAAGGAGCGATCGGGCGGTCGCGAACCGTAAAAATAGATGCTAATTTTTTTTCGTTTGCAGGTACGGAGAAGTGAAAATTGTTGTTAGCCTTGTTTGGACACACTTAATTTGCGTGGTTTAGTGGCTGCTTGTGCCTGTACTTCTACTTTGTACCGCGCAATGTGCCGCGCGAATTGGTGTCTGCCAGTTTTGACTCACGTTTTCTGTAGCGGGGGAGTGGCACGCATTTTCAGTATTTCGGCTACGGGAAGCGATGACGGAAGTCGAGACTGTGCATATAGTATGGGAGGGTGGAAAGAGTGCTAACTCCACTGTTACCAATAACACACAGTAACCAACCAGCGTTAGCGCAATGGAAAGAATGAAAGCGACAAAGCCAGCGAAACAGCAAAAAGACAGTGACAGCTTCAGCGCAAAAGCATTGACGAGCCAAGCGGCACCGCAACGGCACTTGTCTACGGAGTACAGACTACCGTACCTATTGTGCGGCAGGGCCGCTAATACTCGTCCGCAACACACACGGGATGGACCGTGTTCACGGCATCGGCACCGGGAAACTACGGTACATAAAGCTAAAGTCACAAAACAGTCACGTAAAAAGACCCAAAAACCCTCAAAGGATGCATGGGTTGACGCATATTGTTTGACTCACGGTCCTGATCAAGTAAGTGTTGCATCGACAGTGAGGGAATATCGAAACTGTTGGGATGTGGTGACGAGGCTGCAGACAATTTGCCGGAACGAAAATGATATCGGAGGAAAATGACATCGGAGTCTTGGACAGCCGTCTTGCACCGTAAGTCATCAGTGAAGGAAATGTATCTCATAACTGCTCTTTCACGTCTTGTTTTGTTACTCACAAGTCAAGCATCCTTGTTTGATATTTTCTGTCGTTTATTTTATCCCTGGCTCAATATGCTGTACTATGAGTTGCTCATCTTATTTCAGTGAGAGTCAGAGACGAGGCTGAGAGACGCCTTGCAAGGAATGTATGATATAAAGTGGAACCAAGATTGAAACCCGCGTCTCCTCTACCACAATGAATCCAGCCACGGTATCTTTGCTGCAGAGGCTATGCTTTAAGCACGTTGATTTCCCATTTGCCAGGGCCTGCACCCTGAGCAGGACATGGTTTCTCGACACAAGGCGACCAATGTACATGTCAAACATCCGTCTTACCTATTGTTAAGCTGGTGAGCTACCAAGATCTACCGCGGTGTGGCATTTGGACCCTCGATGACGATATGAACTGCATGGTGGGTTTTTGCTATGAAGAGTGCTATGAAGAGATTCATCTTTTGAGTGGTAGATTAGGCCTACTGACCCAAGTGATGGTTATCGTCCGTGCCGGTTGTTACGACTGCTAAGAGAGAATGTCCAACTTTCTGCTGAGTTGCATTCATTTTTGTCAATATCAAGCCCACCAGGGAGCCAGATTATCAAAGTGATAACAGGATACAAACATAAATTACAAATATCTAGGAATAGTAAGTGCACCCTTGTAGTTGTCAACTCACTGGACTTGGTCTACTCATAATCTCCACGTGAAACGCTTTCACTCACTCTGATGTAGAAAGCATAGCATCTACAGCCTCAGCAAGACCCTTGCAAGATGAAAGGAACCCCAAATTGATACAGCAATTGTACTCGGCATTTTGTTGTGCAAAGTAGGGGCTGTTTGTGCCACATGCATCCCTCAGCAGGATAGTGTCATAGCCCCTCGAGTGGGCGTCCTGCAGTGTAGACATGACACATTGATCCGTGTTCATGCCTGCAAACATGAGCGTGCGGATACTCGAAGACTTGAGGTACTGCGCGAGGTCGCAAGAGGAGTCGTACATGCCCGAGTTTCGGTCCTTGTGTATCAGCACATCGGGCCGCGACGTCTTCTGGCCTTGTTTAAACGAAGCCAGCAGCGGCGCATGGAGCTCGGCGTTCCACGTGTCTCTCATCAATGCACGACCGGCATCCACTACCGTCCCATCAAAAGTGACTTTGCCCAGGTCGGTTCCCCGTCCTCTAGGCTGGTAGGCCTCGCCGTGTTGGGTCATTGAATGTGGATTGGAAGACGTGGCTCCAGAGTAAAGCCCATAGTCAGCATCCTTGATGTTGGGCTCGGATCCAAATACGCGCATTACACCAGGTGGTATAGTATCGAGCTGCTCTTCTGTGACGCCCCAGTTGAGCCAAACAATCTGGATGCCTGCTAGTCGGGCAGCAGGAATCGCGTATTGAAGGAGCATGTCTTGGGCGGCGAGCACGGATGGATGGCAGCTTTCTCCCTTTCCCAGAAGAGCTCTGTGCATCGAAAAGTTTTGCATGTCAACAATCACCAGGGCCGTCTTGGCCGGATCAAGCGTGGCATTGCTGATTTTGCACGGGAGCACAAGCCGGGATGGCGATGGTGGTGCATCAGGTGATGATGGGTGCGTGAGGTCCCAGCCAGACTCGGGAGACCACAACCAAAAGTTGTCTGGAGAGCCAACGACGACTCTTGTAGACGGAGAAGCCCTGGCGTCGTCCATTTGCATGTATGAAGTTGCAGTAAGTTGGTGACTTTCCACGTAGTTGGTGCTTAACGTGCTTGTAGCGTATGTGAGGGACTTTTGATTTAAAAGAAACTTCAGGCAGCTGAAGCGGTTGGCTTTACTATTTTTTGAATAGATATGCACATTGGTATTTTTTGAGCATACACCAGCATTAAGCAGACATATACTTCTCATTTGCTGAGGAAGGGACGTGCAAAGACAGCCTCTTGAAAGGGGACATGGCAGCTTGGATTCTTCTGCTTATACGACACTACGCTTACACTTTGCTGAAACAAGAGAGAACAGATGGAAATGATTTACTGAAGAAGAAATGAAAAATAAAAAATAAAGAATGAAAAATGCAATTTAATTTTCTGGGTTTTCCTTTTGTAATATTTAAAAAACAGAACACTGCTACAGTTTGATTTCTCTGCCGGCAAAAGCGAGCCTACAATCTCATGAGCCTATGAAAGACCGAGTACACATATTCCCAAGCAACACTGCATCTTACTGTTGAACGTCCTGCAGCTCAGTCTTTGGAAGCTTGTACGGCAAAGGCCCCATCCCTCGCACTTTGCTTAGCTGCTCAAATGCATGTGCAACCTGGATCAAAAAACCATCCGAGAAGGATTTTGTGATGAGTGTCATCGAGTACCTGCCAAAGTCAGCATTAGCCCTCCTTTCTTTCTCTTTCTCTTTTTTTTTTGCCCCCCTTCTTCTTCTTCAAGTATGTGCGGAGCCAACTTACGGAATGCCTGGTGCAACAACTGCCAAGTGTGGCGGGCTCGAGTCCAGCTCGACTGGAGTGCCTTCAGGGTAGAAACCGAGGGGAACACCGAGCAAAGGGAAGCCCATCTTTGCCGCCAGATCGCTGGCAATGCCAAACGTAAAGGGAATAACCAGGAGATCGACCTTGTACTTCTCCAGCGCCCCGAGAATGCCGCCTTCGCCGCCAAAAAACTGCTCCTGCTTCACCATCTCCTTGTACTTGTCGCTGTGGACATCAATTCCCTCTGCTTGGGTCCACAAGAACTTGCCAATGTCGCGTTCTGGAAACTGTTCACCGGGGAAAGTCTTTGTGAACTCGATAATGTCCTCGGCCGACTTGATGTTGTTAGGGTTTGTTTCGAGCGTATCAAGATAGCGGACAATGTCCCGCTTGAACTCGGACGATCGAACAATGCCCTTGACCTGCTGGTTCAGCTTCTTGAACCCCTCGGCCTCAGGAAAGTCGGCATTCTCGACAATGGTCGCTCCAGCATTGCGCAGGGTTTGCAGAGCAGACTCAAAGGAGGCCAAAACGGGCGATGTTGGGTCCGAACTAAAGGTATTGCGAGGGACGCCGATAGAGATGCCCGTCAGGTCCGTGCCCTTGCAGAACGAGACGAAATCAGGAACAGGTGGATTGCCCCACGTCCTCTCATCCCTCTCACTGCGGCCAGCCATGACGTTGAGCATGTACGCCGCATCTTTGGCCGTTCTGGTGATGGGCCCGATGACGTCTTGTCGGCTGGAAATAGGAATGGCACCGTCGTTTGCTACGAAGCCGCGGGTCGGCTTCAGGCCCACGACGCTGTTGTGCCCGGCCGGCCCCAGGATGCTTCCCCAGGTCTGGCAGGGAAAGATTAGCAACTTGCCTTATTTCGAGAGTTTCTCCAAGGCAACCAGAGACACGGCTGGTCGATAGTGGCTTACCTCGGTGCCGATCGTGGTGAGGGACAGCCCTAGTGCGGCGGCAACTGCCGAGCCGGCGCTACTGCCTTCCAAATGTCGGTGATCCAGGAAAGGAAAGTGCGTATGACAGCCTCATCTGGGTTGAGTGGCGCTGATTTGATTGATCCTGTCGTGCTTTCGTTGATGAGATGCGCGTTAAAGCTGTTTGTTCGCTCTATGAATACGACTGGTGATGATGAGGACTGAATAAGGTTACGAATCGAAAACGAGAAAGATAAAGTAGGAGAACATAGTTTGCAGAAATCTTTGCGTACAATAAAAATCAGATTGTTCAACACAGACTACTATGGCAAGTTGCTAATGTAGACGCCAAATAGAAGACAAGTAAACTAGGTAATGTTTTCCCTGAGCGATCGATCTCTGCAATCTGGTACGATGAACATTGCTTAAGACTACAGTAGTTTAAACGGAGTATACACATGTCCTCTCCAACGGTGAGGTCAGTTGGAAATTTGACTTCAGTCGTTACTTCTTCTCAGTAGCCGAAAGGTTGATCTGGCGCGCCTTTGTTGGCAGGCTGCCTTGGCCGAAAGCACGAAGAGACTTGGGTGAAGCAAACGGCTTCTCATCAGCCTTGCCTGTTGCGTACCAGGCCTTCCAAGGCTGATTGGGAGCGGATTTCTCCGAGTCCATGATGCTTGTGAGTTGAGTTTGTAGGTATTCTAGAGCGGGTAGCAGCTTCCAGCTCATGATCCTGAGGAGGATACTCTGCGCAGAGCCGTTGATGTAAACGTACCTTTTTGTGGTGAACAAATGCTTGCGGATACTTTGCTTGAGTTTGCTGCGTGTGAAGAAAAGAAGTTGGTTAGCTATTGAGGACTCAACGACAGACATCGTCTCCTTTTGTAGAAAAAAAAAGGCGACAGTCCTGTTACCATCTACGGACCCTTTTTGGCTTACAATAACTTACAAATTTGCGACAGCTCATAATAGATTACTACTTGCCGTCGCTCTGTTGCCATGCCCGCCTCAGCATCAACCGCCAGTAAAGTCTGCGCGTGACGCCCAGGCTTTCACACCCCTGTGTAGTCCGTCGACCACTTAAAAACTGCATCATGCAGACAGCTACGACTTTAGCCAAGTAAATTGAGAAAAGTAAGGCTTGAAATACGTCGCATTAGTTCTCCTGGTAGGCTGCGAGACTTGCATATTGCATTGTTCATTGCTCCTTCTGCTGAAGTCTCGCTCATCACACAAACAAGGCTCAAAGCGTAGGGGATGAGGAGGACTGCCATTGGTTATGGGTAGCCTGAAATGCACATTTACGGAGTACTCTCAAAAGTGCTGTTTTACGGCGCGCTGCGCCTTCCAAAGGTTGTAACCATCATTTTTAGCTAGTGGTCCAGCCGAAGCCATTCTTGGAACAACACGGGCGGCAGCACAAAAAAGTATAAAAGACAATGGTATGCTGCGGCTCTTTCTCTTTGTTGTACATGTGTTTCGGCCACAGCGGCATATTGTTATTATCTTCACAGCAAACGCACCACCGCTGCAACCACGAAAAATCCCGCACATCCCACATTACACCCCCTCCCCCCATTATGCGTGACAGAGTCAAAGTCTTTGGCTTCGGCATGTCTCGTGTAAGGCGGCGTCCAGCAGATATCGAACTACAAGCAGACAAACAACGCCGTGGGGACAGAAGTGCTAAGAACCAAGCGCCGGGCCGATTCTATGCATCCATGCAGAGCCTCTTTGGGGTGTCGGAATACATGCTAGAGAAACTTCCCGGAATTTGGTCCTACTGTCACTACCTCGAAAGAAGGTTCCTTCCTCTGTTAGCACCCCAGTATGCATCCATCTGGAGTGCCTTGGGAGACCACCGTCCGCCGTCAGAGGCTGAGTGCTGGCCTTTGTTTGAAGCTGTTCTAGCTGCCATTAGGACTTTAGACCCCAAGTGCAGCATCAAAGATGTTTGGGCTGCAGTCCCACGTCGGAACATTGAGCATAACGGCGCTGTCGCCCAGGTTGCCGAAGGGGACAGGGAAGGCTTTATTGCTGTGTTCATTGTTGTCTGCTGGGCTACCATGTTATTACGACCCAAGATATGTTGGCCCGACTTTTTTCCTCAATCGCGCTTCATGGTGAACGGCCAGGTCCTTGTTACAGAAATTTTGAGGGCCGATTTTGCAACAAGGCCCATATCAGCCGTCTTTCGACAGCTCCGAAGGTCCATGGTGACGACGCGTTGGAAAAGCAAGATCGGTGAGGGCAATCAAGAAGACCGTTCAACGTCTGTGACACTGGAAACTGGCTGCTTAAATGTTGCCTGCCTCAGTGATATTGGCAAGATCAGCCTAGCCTGGGTTGATAATCTTTCTTCTCACTTGGATTTTGACCCTATCAAGCGACGGCTGTCAGTCTTTCGTTTCCCGTCATTCTGTGCCCTCAGTGCCGTTGCAGGACATGAAAAAACACCTCCAACAATCATACAGGCGTAAGTATGAGTAGCCTTAAGACGCAAAGGAAATGCCTCAGCCAAAAACAAAACCAAAAAAGAGAGAGAAAAAGGATGCGGCTCAACTCGAAATTTGGCATGCCGCCATGCCCCCTCTTTTGACAACTTGCTGACAACCATCTTCGACCAGTCTCCTTCGGGAGTTCAGCGGCACCAGCGCAGATGCGATGGGCTTGGAACTCGACACAAACACACAGCTGCACCAGGAAGTGCTCATGTCCTATCGACTGCTCTTTGGCCAAATACGTGGCTCTCGGCAATTGGCCCGGGAAATGTTAAAGCGACAAAAAGAACAGAGCCCCGACGAGTACGACATTTTACTTGACATCGTGTGTACACAGTCCTACGGCAAACAGCTCGTCAGCCTGCCAGGCGAACTGTGGCCTGTTACCTGCCGAACCTTTGTGGGCAAACTCCAGGAACAGGACTCTTACAGCTCCCAGGACGATTTTCCCTTGTTTGGCCAACGCCTTGCCAAGCTTCAAGAGTTTACTCTCCGGCAACAGCCAAGCAAGCTCCGCGATCTGTGGCGTGACCGGCGAAACCCGCTCCAGTGGTATACGTTTTGGACTGTTTTGATATTCGGTGGCTTGTCTCTCCTACTCAGTCTTCTGCAGCTTCTCGTCGGCATCGCCCAACTTGTGTTTTCCATACTCTATCACTAGGAGAACTTGTCCTCTACACAAACGAAGGACCTATCACCCATCTCTGTCTGTTTGTCTTTTATTTCTAGGCTTATACCTTTTAAGCAGCAAGCAGCCGCCATATACAAGCACCGCCACGGAGCAGAATGGTCACCACAACCCTTCAGTACCTTGCCCGAGACAAGGCCTTTGAGAAGGAGAAGCCGTACTTTTGCGAGTTTGATGTCGACGAGACAACTGGAGCCAAAAAGACCAATTATGTCCTGTCCCCGGAAACAGTCACGATACACGAAGCCAAACCGACGGACGATTTTAGCCTGGAGCGCAACGGATTTTGTGTTACCACGGTACAAACGAGCCTAGACGCCACCGACGCGCTCCGAGACCCGGAGGCCGTCGAGGAATCCTATCTACAAGAGCTCGCGGAAATATTGACGAAGCGCTTCCCACAGTACAGAAGAATCGAGCCCATTGAATTTGCAGTACGTCACCCATGAGCGAGCATGATTCCTACAAAGATCAGTGGATCAAGTTATTAAAGCACACACACTAACGGAACAAATCTTTAAAAGGTTAGAAAACGAGACGAACGCTTTCCATCCGACCAAAAGGTCATCATCACACACCAGCAGCCTGCGTGTGTTGCACACAGTGACTACTCTACCCGCGGAGCTAGATTGCAGCTCGGATTTTCGTTTCCAGGGCAGGAGGACTATTTTGAAGATAAAGAGTTTGATATGCTAAAGTATGAACTGTCACTTTCATAAGAGGAACATATAGTCCCACGAAGCTAATGCATTATAGCGTATGGCGGCCGCTTGTTGGGCCAAACGACGACTGGCCCTTGGCGTTATGCGACGCCGCTACCGTCGATGCCGAGCGAGATGTTGTGGCTGCCGATCGACTGCATGCCGACCGCGTTGGTGAGAACCAGCTCCTCTTACCCAGCCAAAATCACAGGTGGTATTACATAAAAGCACAGCGGCCGGACCAGCTGCTTATTTTTCGCAACACGGATTCTACAGGTCGTCGAGCTAGTAAGTCTTCCATGGAGGGTAAGAAATAGATATTGAAAAAGCATAACAATAACGCGGCTAACATATCATCACAGAGGCCTTTCATGCGTCGTTTTTCAATGCCGAGTCAGAGAGTCCTCCGAGACAAAGTTGTGAAGCACGATTTGTTGCCATTCGCTAAGGCGCATCTTGTTTACATGGGCTTTCGTAATCTGGGTCACCATTGCACCGAGTTGACATGAACATGCATCTATATATATTTGTTGGTTCGGGGTTGAGCTATATCGCTTAGTCGCAACTGTTATCGGCATCATCTGAAATTCGCACGTTTATACTGATTATCTATATGTATATGTGAAGCTCATCTTAGATTCGAAAATATCGTGCATCTCTGATCAACAGTCGAGGATTGTAACTTTGCACGTAACCACGAAGAAAGGTCATTCAACATAGCGGTGGGTTTCTGGCGGTCTATGGTGCGTTCTGCTGTTAGCATATCACAGGCAGTTGTCTGAAGTATTGTTGCAGTACGTAGGCGCAGGACAATAGGGCGGTTTGAAGTTGTCGCTTCGACGTTATGGGGGGGAGGTAGGCAAGGTGAAGCGAGGCTAATTGCACTGACGTGAACCCGCGCACAACGCCGTTGATTCGGATGCCCGATCCAACAAGATATAGGGGGTCCAGTGGCCAAATGGCAAGGCGCTTGGCTACGAACCAAGAGATTGCAGGTTCGATCCCTGCCTGGATCGTTTCTTTTTGGCCGCTTTTTTAATCCATTCGGTGGGTACTAGACAAAAGGGCCCGGTGCTTTTTTTGTGGGATTAATTTTTCCCCTCTTAGTTGTAGCGAGCACGAGAGAGTGTCCATGTCGTTATGAGCACAGCACAGCCCGGGTAGTCGTTGGTAGTAATTCTGGACAGAGAAATGGTGACTCAGAGGATAAGTTGATTTGTATGAAATCAATTTCAAAGGTAACGACTGTAGAATTTTGTAGAGCAAACTTGGATGTTAATTTGTTTGGCCCTCGTAGCCATGCACTGATCATTCTGGTCGTTTGCCACATGTTTGTTTAAAACATGCAGCGTAACATAGTTTAATAGAATATAATCAAAGACTGGGAGTATAAATCAAAGTTGACAGAGCAGAGACCGTCTCATTGTACGAACAGTAATGAGAGCGACTGCTGCCACTAGGTTCGGAAAAGGGGCAATGTAAACAAGCTGCGACGAGGTGATCACATGACCAGGCAACACGAAGACGAGAATTGGTCTGTACGCGATGTACTCCGTATTCGTGAACATTTTTCTGGTTTCCACCTTTGTTTGCACTTGTTGTTTTCCCCAATAGTTTTTTCCATCCAGAACAAGAAAGTCTAAAACGCCCGGTTAGCTCAATCGGTAGAGCGTGAGACTCTTAATCTCAAGGTTGCGGGTTCGACCCCCGCATCGGGCTCAAATCCTGATGCGCTTCTTTCAAAGAAGCACTGCTTTCGAATTCGTTGACATTCTTTTTCTTTCTTTTTTCTTGTTTTTCGTGGGATACCCTTCGGAAGGTTTGTCTTAAACGCGACGATAAAAGCCTGATTGTGTCAATGCAATATCCCTTCCACGCCCCGCAGTTTCCGTAACGGATCGTGTTACGCAAGTTGGTTCAAACTAGACACTGAATAATATTATGCGTCTTGTAGGTTTCCGATGTTTGGCGTGGAATACGACTCAAGTGTTTTATGTTTTTCGGGGACACCCTGAAAGTATTACATACAATCATGGAGGGAAACACTTGTTGTCTTCCCCAGCTTAGAATCTCAAACACCTTTAGCGACTTCTTTCTGCCTCGTTAAATGATTGCATTACTAGAGACTGGCTATCCCGGTCGCGACGCTCAAGTGGATTCCTTAATTTTACTGTTTTTTTGTCAGTGGATTATATCATCATCATGCTAGCTCTCTTAGCCTTCTTATTCTACACCCAGGAGTGTTCCTAATGTGGCATTTATTGGAGTTTTTCAACACTGCTCTTGTATTGCTCACATCGTCTTTCCGTACACAGTTGATTGCAAGATGGTCACCTCCACTAATACTCGATTGTCGACCCGTCGTATCGGAGGAAACCACCCGAGGTCTTCTCGCGAGTTGCACCATCAATCTGAAATGTGTTAATAGAACGAAGACTGTCAGGAGTGACAAAGGGAACTACTTACACGGCTGACAATGCCCTGGACGCTGTCCTTGACAGGCACAAAAGCCTGCTCGAGGCCAAAGCTCTTGGCCCCCTCGTTGCCCATGTCTGTCTGGGCGAAGCCCGGGTCGACGACAAAGGCCACCAGCCACTCGTTCTCAAAGTGCGCGCGTCGCACCAGGTAGTTGACGGCGCACTTGGTGGAGCCATAGCCGCCGAGGAGGTACGGGGTGTTGGCTTCCAGGTTCTGGATACTGGCCGCCTCGCTCGACACGGCCACGAAGACGGGTCTGTTCGTGGACGCCTTTAGCAGTGGATAGGCGGCCTTGTAGAGCTTGACGACGGAAAATGTGTTGGCCTCGTACTGGTGGCGTAGCTCGTCCACGTCAGTGTCCTCAATACGCTCGTGCGCGGGCTTCCGGGCCGCATTGGCAATGACGACATCTAGGTGGTCGACGCCGGCGGCCTGGATGGCCTTGACGGCGTCTGCCGCGTCGGTGTCTGACGTGCTCTCGATGCTCACCAGTCGCACGGACGAGCCCTCTGCCGTAGGGAATGCTAGCAGTGACTTGGACGTGGCAGAGTCGACGTCACGCACGCCGGCGAAGAGCGTGTGGTTCGGCCGGGACAAGAAGATTTCTGCCAAGCCGCGTCCAATACCTGGTCGTCGTAAGTATAAGCACACTGCGTTGTAGCCACATCACGCTTGGCTTGAAAGGCGGCTTCTTACCTCGATTGGCGCCGGTGATAAGCACGGTGAAGGCCATGTCTTCTTGTCTACTAGTTGGTGGTTGTTGATGTTGGTGAGGTCTGGATGCTGTGTGAATTGTTCATGGAACCTGGGTGATGAAGACTTGGCCATGCACGAGTCAGCATATTCAATACAAATAACCATGTATCTACGAATAATGCACTCCATGAAGCTTTGTAATGCCTTGATTTGAAATCGTCAGTTTGCTAGGTCCTTTTGTTTCTTTTGTTATTTAGTTCAGACAAGACCAGACGCTAGGGCAAGTACGCCACAAGCACCTTTTCCATGTCTTTGCGAGTCCTCCAAAATCTGACTATGCTTATATATCATGACATTGAGCTCTTCAGTATTATGTCATGGTTTTGTGTTTGCGGGCTTCGTCTGTACGAGTACTATTTCCCACGAGAAAGCCAAAATGCCTGGACGCAGTGAGGGGTGCAAACATGAAGTTCTTTTTGACCAAGCAAGACTTTGGCATTAAAGTACTCCGTACAGACTACGACGTACGAACATACATAACAGCATACACATTCAGGTAAAACACTTAACAAGCTTAAACGGGGTGACCTTTTTGCCTTTCTAGACCGAGAATAAAAACACGGTTTTTCTCCAATATAGTTTTATCATTACAACAGCATTGTCACCTGACTAATAATGAAGAAAGGGGGTGGTTCTAGTAAACAGTCTATTTTGTGTGTATTTACTACTATTTTGTCGCCACAATGTGGCTATTCCTGAACTTCATATCTAAACCTCTCTGTATTTATATCTTTTCCTTTTGCTCTTACCTCCCAGTTTTCCCAATGATAAGCACAACGCTATCGTTGACATAATTTACCGTTGCGCGTTGTCTTCAGTCTCCAAAACACTTGTCATTCGAACGATAACGACAACACCGAAGCCTCGCGAAGGGTATCAAAGAAATCTGAGGCGATGCCTTTTGGTTTCCTTTTGGCCACAGGAGAAAGGCTGGTTAAGTTGTGACGTCGTATGACGTACGGAGGCAACCGGAAGGATTTCATTGTTTCCATCAATTTTTTTGAGGACAATGTATGTTCATCCAAAGACAGACATCTCACATTGACCGCCGCCATTATCGATTCGAATAGCTTCCTCCGCGCCGTAGTCGCGTGTTTTTAAATATAAAGTGCGACTCTTGAAGCTAGCTCAGCACCAAGAGATTTTAGGAAAAAAAATTTCAGGTCGTTGGACACAGGTTGTATTCAAAGAATCGTACTTGGTCGCCATATATGACACTTTCTAATCCGACGCGGCGACTGACTAGCCAGAGTTTCTGCTTCGCTTGCGTAGTGTGGCTCATGCAACACAAGACCACCACGATGGACTCTTTGACGTGCGATGTTGCTGCAGCTTGCCATTTGTGGCAGACCTAGACTCTTGTGCAGGCTTGTTGAGTTGATGTTGGCGAATCTTGCCTTGTTGTCCGGGCTCATGTCAGAGCGCTCTTCGTTCCTGAGAGCTTTCCGTTCGTCTTTTTTCGGGATGCATTTTCAAACTATGTAGCTATTTGGCTGCATACGCCACAGTGCCCCGACTTCAAATGCGTCCAGGTGTCGTACAGGTTTAAGACTGTCTCCTCCGTGTGTGTGTCTAGAATGATCTGGGGTGGGTTTTCCAAGACTAGTCGTTGATAATATAACAAGGATGCCCTGTTGTGCGAAACAGAGAGACAGAGTTGAGAGTCGGCCGAGTATCGCAGATGCACTAAGTAGGTGCCCTTCTCGACCCGGGGCTGGTCACATTTAAAATGGTTTGAGGCTTTATGGGTGGACTCAGTGAGGCGTTTTTGTGATGGTATGTTCTCAAGGTACATCACATATTTTCTCTGTAGATATGTGGCAGTCTGGGTATGAAATGCTTCCCATTTTTCATGGGCATTTCGACGGGTCGGCATACTACCGTGGTATATCATTTGTTGAGAATGATGGTAGCCCAGGTCGGGTAGTAAGGATAAAGAAACCTGGTGCGGTAGTTGGGCCGTTCGGCGGGGTTTAAGAGGAAAAGGATAGGGTGGTTGCAGGCACTGTTGTGGCCGACGTGTTGTTATGTTTTGTCTTTGTCTTTCTTTGATCATGATGACCGTGTAGCCGTGACAGCCACATCAACTGGGACAGTATGCACTTTCTTCCGTCATGTTCTAACGGCACTTCGTTGTGGTTTCGATGGAAGTTTCTCCGGCCGACATGTACACAGTCCTCCACCTGTCTACTTCCAGGTCCTGTGTGACGTCGTCATGTGGTTGTGAGTGGAGACTGTATCCAGTGTACTATGTTGATTAAACGATAGCCTTGTGTGTACATGGCGGCCTCTTCTTGTCACCTGGAAAGAACCAGATGTCGTGCGTGCACAAACTGTCTTGTGCGGGTTGCGTAAAAACTGTTTGATCATGATCCGTAGTGCGGAGGCTCGAAGAAACGTCATCGAAACCCGCGAACAGGCGCTGGCCGGTCTGGGTCTCTCTCACTAAACACTGTCTCAATTCCCTGCCATTCTTGCTCCTAATCCATGTTCTTCTTCTACCTGCTCTTTTCCGTCAAACACTCCTGTCCCGCCGACTGTCAGGCGACCCGTATCAATTCTTCTTCCGAGGGGGAGCCGCCTGTCCATGGCGAGCAGCCCGGGTACCCGTGCCAGAAGGGATCGGGGGGCGTGGGAAAGAAAGTTACGCAGCGTTGACCTTCGCGATGTGGTCAAAGACGGCTACAACTCGCTTAACGGCCGTCGCATGATCGTAGCAGCGGAACTTCGGATCAGTGAAAAACGACTTGAATCGGCCCACGTTCTGGTCAGTGCCAGCGATTTTGTCGTCGAACTAAGATCAATCACCGATGGTAAGCATATGCAACAACGGGAAAACAGATGTTCAACTCACCAAACAATACAGCGTGCGGCCAACATCCGACCACTCTTGGGTCGGGGGGCTGTTGGGAAATGCAAATAGTCCCTCGTGGCAGCGTAATCGGCGATATCACTCTCTCTGGGTGCGAAAATAGCCAACATCAGATAAGCATAAGCCACCGGCCACTCCCTGACACTGGTGATGATACCGTGATCGCTAAATGGACTAATCTTTCTTCTTGCCTTCAAAGCCCACACGACGTCGGGCTCACTTTCCAGCTTGTTTCATAAAATTGTCCCGTTCAAGATAGTATTGTCGAAGGTGCCTCAGACGCTGGACGTTTACAGTTCTGATCGCACGCCGAGTGTGATCTTGTGGCGTAGCAGCAAGTTAGAATTCTCTATCTCTCTATGTCGAAATGCTTTAAATCCTGCCTCTCACTGGCGATCCAGTCGGTCTAGTGGTTATCCTAAAATCGCGGCGATGGGCCCGAATGAGGCGGACGGTTTAGCGAAGATACTTGCCGGCGAGGAGAACGCGGCCTTGCGCCTCGTCTCCCAACTCAGGGGAAGAGTGCGGGCAGAGCTCGAGGCACCGCGAGCTGGGATATCTTTACAGCTCTTGTGGTGCCTCTCGCAGAGTTGGCACCGCGACGCGGCGCCGAGGTTGCAGTTGAGTTCCTATCGAGGATGGGCACCGGTATATAGGTTAGCCGTATAACTTACGTAGGCATGTAACATGGGGTCGATCCCGAGCTTAGGCGAGGGATTACGGCTGGTAGGGGGCGGAGCGTCGTCTATATTAACGTCGTCGGCCGGGTCGCTGCCGTCGCTGCAGCTAGCTTACGACGAGATGTTGTTGGATTCCATTTTTATTCTAGTTTTCTTTATTCTGGGCAATCGTAAAGACCGGTAAAGCTACCTACAATTATCTATGCCTTTATAAGCGGGCCTCGTCTTAGCTATTCCTTTATCACAAGTCTAATAATGAGTAGAAGCTAATCGATGACCGGCATGTTCTCTGTCCACGCGGAAGCACTTCACATTAGTTGATACTGCTCAACTATGCGATCGGGGGGAAAGGACGCTGTGACGGTGTTCTGTGCGGGCTTGACACACTGCTGTGATTTGCAAAGAGCAGCCAGACGCCTGAACATGCCCACCAAAACCGGCACGCTTCTCCGACGTCTTTGGCCGTCAATGCGGCCCTTCAAGTCAAAGTGGCAGGCATGACCTTGTACCGAGTAATGTTGGTTGTCATGTTGCCGTTCGCCACAGCCCTGTCTGGTCTCGAAGAGAGAGAGAAAAGTCATTGTAGACGGAGGTGGCTGATCAAGACACGCGGAAATGAACGCCATATCGGCGACAGTGCTTGCTGGCCATGGCTCTGTGTCAGTTTTATTTGTCCTCGGTATCCCAACTGCCTTCAACGTCTTACGATCGGTCAACGAGCAACAAAAGATATCGAGAGCCATCACATATCTGGAAGAGCTCGGCTGTGTAAGCGTAGTAGAGAGGCGAGCAAAAGCAAGTTGTTGTAGCTGGCATATTGGACGGCCGACTCAACCAAGAATGTTGTTCGGCTGAAGTGAAGTACAACTGTTGATCACGTGTTAAATTGGTGAAGGTTATGTTTTTTAAGAAAAGAAAAACAATTGCAATATAGTCACAGACGTGGAGTGTATTGGATCCGTATAGTCATGGAACCGTACGCAGAGGGTGATTTATTGCAGCTCTTATACAGAACAACGCGAGTTTGGGTTGCATCGCTCCCGTCAATGGTTTGAAGTTGTGTAGGTTATAAGCTCCTGGATAGTTGACCGCTGCGATTGTGGGTTCCTTTCGCATCAGAGTATCGGGCGTGTATAATACATGGAATTCGGCCATTCAGGTTTATCGGCAAAGGTCCCATAGACGCCGGCCTTACTTCGGAACGCGAACCGGAGTACAGTCGGTCTTGGTGGCATGCTCGCGGTCAGGTCGTTCTGTCCGGAAAATCATTAACCATCTTGCATACAAAAGTCCAGCTCAGCGACAATGTCCTTATAATTAGAAGGCTGTAAGAAGAAAAATAAAAAGAGATGGGAGAATACAGCGTGCCATCTAGGCACAACCCATATTATCCCAACTCTTGCCTCCCATAGCCTTCTGGTCTGAATGTCTGCTATTATCCTTGTGTATCTCCCGCCTTTACGCCTATCCCGCGCTTGCCCTTGGCATCCCAACATCCGCCCGCGGGTCGCAAGAGCTTTCTTCCAGGCTCCCGATCGAAGGTACTCACGCGCTAGGGCAGCCGCCTTCTTCTTCTCCTGCATTGGCCGGTCCAGATTGATTTTGGTCTTTTTCTTGTCCTTTTCGTTCTGCGACTGGCGCTTCCGGCCTGGGCGAGACTTGTAATGATCGATAACATTAGTACCGCTACCGGGCCGGCAATACGCTTGCTATCCTTAGACAAGAACCGGCGAAGACGATGTCTAGCTATGGCTCCCTCTGTCTGTAAATAGGCCGACAAAACTCTCACAGACGTTTTGAGAACAGTCTGCAACGTTCACATGCCAGTTGCACCAATGTCTTCCTCGCCAGCCACACTCTGCTAATCGATAAAATGCCTTTGCCTCTTCAATTTCATGAACCCCGACCACAACTGCTTAAGATGGTATCTCTTGGGCGGCCAGCGAGGACATGACATGTTCTTACGGTGCCCCAGTGGCAGAAATGGAGGCAGTACTATGACCAGTAACACATGTCGGGTGTCGGGTAGTGAAGTATTGCCGTTCAAAATAAAACCCAAGAAATTTTGGCTGAAAAACTGTAACTTCAATGGTGGAAAGTCGCAGTGATGGTCGCTAGGGTGACATAATGAGCAAGCGCTCATAATCTTGAAGAGATGGGCCATCTTCATGCTTGTTTGATTTCGGGTTACGATTAGCTGTAGATCCGTAGGTGAACGGTCAGCGAGGCGCTTACAGCGGCGCGGGATCAAGATGTTGCTCGCGGCGGTGAACACGCTCCGCGAAGAACCCCTCCGCACTCGTAAGCGACTCAATGTTACCTAAAAACTAGGTGCGCTCGGCCATCCACTGGTTATAGAGGCGGTCTCCGGGCTGGAGCCGCATAAAGCGTCTCTCTGGCTCGGCATGCCATCGTCACCGGCGGCGAGGAGGTCGCGCAGGTGCGCCCTCCGCGCCTCCTGGACATCCCCGTCGTACCGACTGCGAGCCGCAGCTCTAGTCGGCCCGGTGTTGAGGCCAAAATTGCGCCGATGGGCACAGCTCCACGTACCGGGTTTGTTGCGCACAGGCGCATCCACGGCTAGCTTCGTGATGCTAGGCGGCGGATTTGTAGAAAGGCAAACGCGAGGGCATAAAGTCATGTTCTGTCCAAAGGACACAGCGGGTGCTGAAGAACGCACTATGAAGGCATTCTGATGAAGTATTGTAAAGTATAAGATGATTGATTGTTGAACAAAGCTAAGTCTACGTACGAAATGACAATGAGGAAAAAGCCTTCTTATACGGCGGCGCGGCTTATGGAGGCCGCGCCACCTGTGGCGCTACTTGCCAAGTCTCCGTTAAGAGACTCGCGCGTAACAGGGTTCCCGACTAAGAAGAAGGCAGTCATATGCTGGTCAAGAAGCAGCGGTCGGGTCGCGAGGTCGAGGGCATCCGCGGTCCCTCCTCAGGCGAGACTGTTTTCTTTGGACAGAGTAAAGAATATGTCTCACAATCCCGCTCAGGGCCTGAACCACCAACGGAAGACCCCCAAAGTCTTCTCAACTTCATTATATTGGCCCAGGACAGGCGGGAATGGGAGGACGCGGGAATGAGAGTTGCGCTGCATTCACCTTCTGAATGTGATCATAAACGGCGACCACTCGCTTAACAGCCGTAGCCGCGTCGTAGACGCGAAACTTGCCGTCAGCGAACAAGGACATGGTAAATTTTGTACCAATTGGCTCTCCCTCGATTCGGAACAGAGCTACGCATGTGCCGTTTCCACAGGCGTCATCAGCGCGAGGGATCTGTTGTTTACATCTTTAGATCAGGTCAATGTCCATTCTATCCTCGTCGTCGTCGGCGACCTGCGCTACCGGTGCGGTTACGCGGCGTCTCGAAGCCGCGGGAGTTAAGGTCGATGGGGGGGGGGGGTGCTTTTTGCGCGGTTTAAAGATGCGACTTGTCAGTGGTCTCCAAGCCTCGGTTTGTTGATAATAATCTTTGGCCTCTCTGCATTCGGTGGCAACGCATGTCTGAGCAGGTGTTGACAATTGCTCAACGATGCAAAGCGATGTGAGCCTCTTGCTTTTGGCAAGCACTTCTACTCCCTGGAGCTGTTGTCCCAAAAGTAAGCAGCCCTGTTTGCCCATTTTTTGGGTTTACTTGCAGCGTCTTGTCTCGTCGTCTACGCTGTCTCTGTCCGCGTCTGCGATATTGCGTTTATAGACGAGCGTGGCCGATGAGTTGAAAATGATTTGTCGGGCCGTGATGTGCAGGACAGAAACGGTGTCAAAGTCATGCCCGCACTGGCGGTGTGCCTTTGCTGTGATTGCGGTTGCAGCCAGTACACCAACTTGTCCCTGTGTCTCCTTCTTGTCCTCTTTCTTCTTCTCATAGTCATCTTCCTCGTCGTCGTCTTCGTCCTCCTCTTCGTCGTCATTGTCGTCATCTTCGTCATCTTCCTCCTCCTCCTGGCGTCGGGCGGTTGATAAAAAGTCTCTTGTGCTTTGCGGAAGGGGTGTGGGGCAAGGCGGAAGGGGCCGGGGCGGGAACGGGCGAGTCGGTGCCGGACGCGGTGAGATCGGACGAGCCGTGGTCAGACGACGCGGGGCTATACGAGACAAAATGCCGCGGGGGGCGCAGAGGCGGGAGCAAGCTGGGCGAATGGGTCTGGGACTGGCTGGACACGGGCGGGAGCGGGCAGGACGGACGGGGCTGGTGCTGGCGCTGGGCAGACGAGGCCGAGAGCTGGGCGGACGGGAAGGGGTTGCCAATGTGCCAAAAGATGGAGTTCGTGGAAGTCACGAATCAAGAGAAGGATGCCGAAAGAGACAGGCTACGTTGTTCTTTTCACAAGCCGATACTCTGAAGGAGTTGACAGGCAAGCAATAACATCGGGGCTTCGTTGCTACTGGTAAGAGTGTTGTACCAGTATATAATGTTGGCATCCCGATCGGTGATGGACACGATCCAGTGGTTGTTGTCAACGAGACACGGGATCACTAAGAGTCTCTTCCCCTGCGTAGCCTCTTGCTGGCGAGGGCCCATGGGGTAAGTGGCCCCGATCTGGAACATCGTAGACGTCGGGAACCATACGGTATCTAGTAAGTCCTGCGGCGCCAGCATTAAGCCAGCGACCAACATGTCTTCATTTAACCATTCTTCCCGGAGGAGGACACCCTCCAGGTTATAGAAGCTAGTGAAGCAAAGTCCTGGCCTGATGCCATAAACTTGGCTGCTCTTATCCCAGCCCCGCTGGAAGACGGTGCGGGGATGAAGCCCAGGGAAGTACATTCTGACTTGGGCCGTTTACAATAACTTCTCCGCCATTTGGGAAGAAAGCCGGCCTCCTAATGAGGACAATCGCCGAGACCGACGCAGGAAAGGAAGTCCTCATGGTGAACCGGCCAGTAGCAAACAGAGCAAGATCGCACGCTGTTCATGTCCTTGCGTATTTCGTTATGAAGTCGTTGCCTATCACAGTTGGCAACCGGCCTGTTTTCCCAACAGATGCGCGCAATTTGTGGCCACAAGTACTGCTGACGGCTGGCTGTTGTCACACAAAATTGACACAGCAGGATTATTGAGTCCTGGACAAGAACTGTTCTTTTCTAATGTTGCCAATTGGATGTTCCCCCAGCTGGCCCAGCAGCTGGTCCAGCGTCGGCAGCGACAGGAGGAGGACCAGACGCGGCGGCACCTCCAGCCCAGCCAGATTGGCGACTCGCTGTAGGAATGTAGAGTTTCTGGGGTTAGCCGAGGGCGAGTTCAATGTCGTGCGCGCAGGGCGCACAGGGCTGGGACGACCCAGCATCTGCGCAATGCGATCCGCCGTAGACCCAGGCGAGCCGTGACGCCCTATAGAGGATGGGGCCCGACGGGGTTCAGTGTTGGCGGCGCGCCGAAGGCGCTCGTCCAGAGAGTCTGTACGGGACGGCGTAACGGGTGCCTTGGTCTATTTTCAGATCTTGCTGGACGTATAGTTTCCGTCGTAAAAGATTGGAGGACTCGACTAGCTGGCTCAGGCTGTTTGCCACATGCATCTCGAGGCTCAATGAGAATAGTATCGTGAGTGACAGGGAGGGCTGCACAACGAAACACATGTGTCATAGGGAAATCCAAAATGACTGCGGAAGCAGCATTAATACTTGAGCAGAAACTGTTGAGTCGGGAATTCGGTGCCAATGTCGTGTGCCAGGCCTTGTATTCTTTTGTAGAATTCTATCATAATTGTTAGAATTAAGATTGACATTCGCAGTAGCTTTCAGCCCTACTCACAGCACAACTGCGCGTCATCAACAGACACAAGGAGGCCCTTATGGACTGGGCTGTGGTTGACTCCATCGGTTGACTCCATCGGCACGGAAGGTGTTTGTGTGGAGAGATCGGCATGAAGCCTGTGGTCTCATCTCCAATCTGTAACAGATAGCACTGTATCATAAAAGCAGAAAAACAACCAAACCTGCAAACTGGACTACCACTGCCATTCGGGTACTGGTGAGGTACTTCGCCTTTGGCGAGGATGAGTCCATGGCAGAAAGTAGATTCTAAAATCACCTTGGACTGCATCAAGCTCTCTTCCGCTCGGTTTGGACATGTCCGAAACTCATGCGGTGAGAGGATTGCAGGGGTCTCTAGATAGCCCAAGAGTGAGTTGAGGCTGAATGTGAGAAGTTGTCGGTCCAGATATGGGCAACTTTATACATGAAAGTTGCAAAACTCGGTGCTTGCGAAGCTGTTCTGTGTGATGGACGCTAAAGTGTGCGTCACTTTCTGAGCCGCCCGTGTTTACCGCTGGTGATAAAACACCAATCGTCATCAAAGTTTGTCGAGTTTGTGTCACTCATTGCCGTTGTCACACTTTGGGCAAACGGAAGACGACCATGCACCGGAGAGACTGACGCCAAAGTCAATCCAAGCTGCAATGGTTTCGGTCCGCTATTGCTGAACTTGACTTTTGAGATGTTACTCATCCACAGCGTGCCTTGCTCTCACATTTGAACGATGACTGATGTACTGCAGACAAACAAACATAGTTCTGCAAGCTATGTCTTCTTGTTGATGTTCGAGTCCGGGGGACATCTTGGCTCTTTTCACCCCTCAAGAAGATGATGTCAATCTCCTTCTCCTGTCCAGCGGATAGCTTGCGGCGGCCATTGCCCATAGTTAGCAGGCATTGCATGCGCAACAGATGGTTCATTGTGACGGCCTCGCCGACAGAGGGGGCAACCGCCTTGGTCACTCCTCCTGTCTTAGCCTTCGGGGTAGCCGACGAGGTTCCGCCGGCACGACGCAGAGCGTCCGATGCGCTGAGCAACTTGGCATACGTTAGGCAAAGAGCATGAACCTTTGCGGCGTCGCCGACCACGTTCAGATTGGTCTTGCTCGCGTCGTAGAGAGCCAACAGGTCCTCCTGGGTATTCAGCACAAGCTGAGACACTCCACGCAGCTCGTTGGGAGTCTATTGCAATTAGTAGATGCAGCGGCGAAGGACAGCAGACAGGACTGCAACTCACTGGATGGCAACTCTTGCCCTCAACAGAGCACGATACACATATGTCTTTGCCCTCCGCGCGCACACAGGGAAATTCAATTCTCGGGTCCTGACCCAAATACCCAACGCATCTCAGACACGGGGCCTATTGATCATCAGGTCGTCGAAAAATGAGATATTGTTTTTTGTTGAAGCCTGTGCAGGGTCAGTTGAACGCAGACCGGTCGGCTATGGGTATACGTACAAACTCAGCCAGAGCGTGGCCAATGGTGATCCAATCGGGCGCGGGACAGTGGTTCTCATGAGATGGGTGTGCTTGAAAAAGACAGCCAGCTCTGCCTTCTGAGCGTCCATGGTGGTCCCAACGCTCGTAGACACGTTGCTTCCCTCCACCATCAGGGGACAGGTCAACCGCTACAGCTTTTTGAACGAGCTGGACATGAGACTGTCACTCACAAGAGAGACAAGTAGATAACACAG
Source organism: Sporothrix euskadiensis (assembly GCA_019925375.1). Taxonomy (NCBI): domain Eukaryota; kingdom Fungi; phylum Ascomycota; class Sordariomycetes; order Ophiostomatales; family Ophiostomataceae; genus Sporothrix; species Sporothrix euskadiensis. Next base: position 990,292 of record JADHKQ010000008.1, read on the forward strand.
GTTGGGGACATATGAAAGTAACAAGAGATTTGGGTGTGGAGATAATAAGAGAGTGGTGGATAAAGAATGAATGGGGAGATAAAAAAGGAGAGGAGGAGAGAGGAGAGAGGAGAGAGGAGAAAGGAGAGGAGAAGAGATTTTGGATTCAAGGGGGGGGGGCCCTCTATTTATACTTTTTGGGAGAGAGCCTGGCACAGTCACTGAATCTGCTGAAGGTGACATAAGAGCACTTTGTTTGCACAGTGAGCGAGGATCGACAAGCTTACTGGCGTGTTCGTTTGTCGTCTAAAGTTTCTGGCAGCTATGGGGAGTCATATATTGGGTTTTGTTTGCTGCATTTTTATTTTATCGAATACATTTCTTTTTTGTTTTCAATTTATTGAGTTTATCTAGTGTTTATTTCCCCTTTTCAGAGATTCTCAAGTGGCTGTTGACACTTTCTTCAGTATTGTAATGAAATTCAAATAACATAAACTTCAAAGCAGAATCTTGTACAGTTATCCAGAACAACCTTACTTCGCCTCAGTTCATGCTCCAGAGTTGTGTGACAACTCCGTCAGATTCAGCACAACAAACAGTTGGTTGTAAACTGATCACAAGGCTGAGATATGTGACAGGGGGTTGTGAGAGCAACATCATATCAACCTCGAAATCAACATGAAGGGCACTGTTTTTTCAGCTTTGCACCATAAACTCGTCACAACTGTGTCAACTTTCGTTTGTATGTATCCAAATCAGATGTATTTAAGGCTTGTCTAACAGATTATTCAAACTTTCACCACCACTCGGTTGCCTTCTCATCAACTAGCAGTCACTTGTTGACGACCACCCCGGGTTGACTACGGCTTCACGGGCTTGTCACTTCAGCAGCCAGTCACTCACCCATTACTTCTCTATAACTTTCTCTCACTCTCTCCTCTACAACGACGCCAGCGCCACGTCCACCTTGTCCTGGCTACGCTTCTCACAGGCAATGAAGAGTGCGAGGGCAGCCGCCAGACGGTCCTTGGCCACCGGGTCCGCCTCAATGGCCGCGTCCAGCAGCTTGCCGTTGTCGGCCAGGTAGTCCACCTTGATGACGGAGTCGTAGTCGTTGCCGGCAGGAATCTTGGTAGGGTCGGCCGCATTTAGGGGGTCGATGGTCAAAAGAGGCGCCAAACGGGCGGAGGGAGCTGCACGGTCCTTGTAAAACGGCGTGTCGGCTGCCGGCTTGGGCACGCAGGCACTGGCGGCCACTGCGCCACCAGGCCGCTCAGCAGCCGTGTAGGGGTGTGCTTTGAGGTCGCGGATCAGGGTGTGGAACAAAGTGACGGACTGGCAGCCTTGCTCGCCGGCGGCCAGGGCTTCTTCCTGGGAGACAAAGCTGGCGTTCTTGACGAGAGGCTGGCGTTCGCCGGTGGCGGCGTACTGGCGGCGGTACAGATCCAGGATCTGGACCAAACGAGCGGCATTGGGGTGCTCGACAGCCGGGTCGGCGACGGAAGGCCAGATGGAGCGGTCATCGTGGGCGCGGACGTCGTTAAAGTAGGGAGAGATGGAAAGACAGCGTGCTTGCGAGGATGCCATGGCCTGGGGCACGCCAAACAGGGCCGTGCCGAGAGTTTGGATGCCCTCACTCTGGAGAATCTTTGCAGCATTAAGGGCGGGGCCAGTACACGGAATCTTGATGCAGAAGCGGTCCCTCGAGATACCGTGGAGAGCAAACTCGGCATCGTACAGGTGGGCATGGGCGAGGGTAGTGGCCGTGTCGTAAGCTTGAGAGGGCGATGTCTGGAGGAGAACTCGGCCGCTGATGGAGTCGACGACCTTTTTGCACATGCGGACGGCCATGCGGGTGTAGATGGCGAGCCAGAGCGGATGTGCGGGTGTGGATGTGGCGGCGGCGTACTCGGCCTGGACTTCCCGGGCTGTGTCTCTCAAAAGTTCGACATTGGACGGGTGGCCCATTTGAATGTCGACAAAGTTCTGGTTGCTGGTGAGGTCGTGGAAGGTGATGGTGTCCTTCATTTCGACGAGAAAGTCTGGGTCCATCCAGTCGACGTCAATGTTGACTACGATTTGTCAGTGGAGGTCATTTTTAAAGAGTGGCGGCTGTGACTTACGCTCCTGCTCGAGGACGTCGAGCCATGAGATGGAAGCCATGATGTGTGATGTGACGGGAGTTGTGTGTTGGCGAGGGTTGGTGATGGTGACAGGGTCGGAGCAGCTTTGCAGTTTGGTCTACTATTGTTTAAGAGGTGAAACCTCAGAGGATGGATGCTTGTTCTCGATTGTTTGGAAACGATGCCGCCGTCTCTGCCTTAAATGGTCAGCTCCTCCGACAATAGACCCCCAACCCGAGTGGCCACTTCTTGCTCTCCATCCCTTACCCTGTCGGAGTGGGAGCCGACTCCAGACTACGACGCTTCCTCCGCACTTTGCTGGTTACTCGCTGTTATTTCTGTCGTTCCCCCGTTTCTCTTCTCCGCTTCAGTCGGTTTTCCGTCGAATTAGGCTCCGCCGCCTGGCCACGAGACTCGAAAAAGGTCTCCACGTTGAAGCCCAACCACTTTCTCGTAGTTGATTCTCCATGATTCCCACAAGTCACAAGCCATCAGTCGTATGGACACTGTTGTCCGGGCTTACGACGGCCTTTTCTGTGCATATTCTCCATTTTGTGTTCTCTCCCCTGAGTTTTGGGTTGTGACGGAACTACCCGATTAGGCAATGCGAGGGGAAGACTGGCCGACTCCACTTCACGATGAGAGACGGCAAAAACTCACCAATCATCCACCAAACAGAGGTGACCTCGCATTTCTTTGTCAGCCAGCTCATCACGCAAGACGTGAAATCGACTCAAAACAAGATGAGATGACAAGGAAACCAGGCAGCACAGTACAGTTCGACTCGTTGCTCATTGGTGTGTGACTTACTGTGAATTACTGCTATTCAACGTCGTATACAATTTTCACATCTATTGAATGCACAGTCTTCAGCCTTGCAAGTGGTGGTTGATGGCGGCTTCCACCGAGTCGAGATCCGGCGCCGACGGCTTGTCGCGGCACTCGATTTGGACTAGCCCGACAAAAGTGTGGCTTGACTCCACCAGCCACAGTTTGCTCCTGGCGCCTTCTTGCAGCTTCTTGCCGCTTCTGGCAGTGACGAAATTGCTGAAGAAGAGCATGAAGAAGAAGTTTTAGGCTCTGAGCCCCGCTAAAGTAAGAAATCGCCCCAGAGCGCGACCGATAAGCCACCCCGCTATCGCCTAAGAAAAAAATATAAAATAAAAAAAGCTTGAGCTTCGAGGACGAAAGCTCACAAAGATAAAAACAATCAACATCGAGAACAAGCCTCTGCAACAGCGAGAAGCTCAACATAATACACACCTACATATTATCTACACAACCACAAACACCATGCAGCAAGTCCAGCAGGTCCCGGCCGGCTTCGACGCCGAGAACGCCGAGAACTTTGAGGATGTAAGTCCCTTCCCCCAGCCCCCTGGAAAGCATGTTGAATGTCGCTAACCCTTGAAAGATTGAGAAGCAGTTTGCCGTCAAAGCCGTCCAGCACATGGAGACGTACTGGGCGATCCTGGAGCGGGTGCGCGGGTCGACGCTGCGCCTGACCAAGCTGGACGACGACATTCTGGAGCATTTGGCAAAAGACTTTCCCGAGTTCGACCCGGCCGAGACGATTGACGAGGACAAGATGAAGAGCAAGGAGGGAAAGGAGCGGTGGCGGAACTTTATGATGGCGTACGAGAATAAGGTGGACGACTACAACTTTGGCACGATGATGCGGATTGCGCCGAATGTGGAGTATGGACGGGATGAGACCATCTTTGGTGAGTACCCCTCAATCCTTTGAGCGAGCGATAGCGAGCGATCACTGTATCTCTTTAAGCGAAGTGAAATGCGGAGCGGAGCGACGATTGGAGACAGTCGACGGCGAGCGAAGCGAGGACAAAAAACAGAAAGAGGCGGAGTGAGCTTTGACTGGTGACAGTCGACGGCGAGCGAAGCGAGGGCAAAAGACAGAAAGAGGCGGAGTGAGCTTTGACTGGTGACAGTCGACGGCGAGCGAAGCGAGGACAAAAAAGAGATACAAGAGAGAAGGAGAAGCGAGCAAAGCGAGGACGAGAAGACATGCTAACATTTTACTCTCTCTACAGTCCCCCGTATGCAGTTTTACGCCATCGAGATTGCACGAAACCGCAAGGGCCTCAACGACTGGATCTACGAGAAGGCGCAGGCCGAGAAGCAGAAGAAGTAGACGGCTGTTGTTGGACGACGAATAAAACGGGAAAACAACAAAACATAAAAGAGGAGGGAATACCATCAGCACGGCTATACATAGAGGAAAGGGGAGAAGAGTTCACGGTTGTCGTCAATCGGCTGATGATGGCTAATTGGCTTGACGACTGTGGACCGGCGCATTTTCATTTTGGACGTTTTTGGACGTTTTTGCTTTCTGCAAAGAATCTTGCTACATTTACAATACATTTTTGCCATCTATAACTGATATCCCAGAACTTGGTGTGATTTATACTGTACTGCCGTCTCAAAGGCTGCCGGCCCGGTGCCAAGAGCTTTGCTGCTATTGTTCCACCCGCACGGTGGTGGAAGGTGCGACCGCAATGGCGGCGGCCAGGCCGCACAATACTAAGCTAACCCCTTTCATCCAACCACCACCGACAACAAGAACAAACACAACTCTCGTTTCCCTTTTTTCAACAAACAAACAAAGGCCTCCCTCGCATCGCCAACACGCCGCCACCACCACCACCACGTGTCGCCTCTTTTCTTTCATTCACTCTACATGATCAGGCTACTTATGAACAACATGCATTCTTTGAATGGAAGATGGACGCTTTGGGTGTGGGAGGGCGAAGTTGTTCGACAGTCCGAGCACCCCGAGGCCATGTCCTGTCCGAGAGTGCGGCGAGCTGAGGGTGCACTTGTCCTGTCTCTCTTTGAATGACGAGGGTTGATCTTCTCTTCTTGCTGTTTTCTCTTTTCCTTCTTTCTTTCCTGTTTCCTCTTCCTTCTTTCCTTATTTCCTTCTATGGCTTGACCATATGAGATGAGATACTCTCAAGACTCTCAAGACTCTCAGGGCTATCAACTTCACATTGAATCTCAACATACGCACAACCCACATCATCATGAACAACGACTCCAGTCGGTTCTCAATACGGTCGCTATCGAGCCTTGGCGGCGGCAGCAGCAGTGGCGGCAGTCCTCGCAGCATCCGCAAAGACACCATCTCGTACCCGATGCTCGAGCCGCCATCGCCAGCCACAGTGCGGTCTGTTCGCATCCAAGACGTTGACGAGAAGCCGCGAATTGTCCATGTCGACTCTCCTCACCGGCGGCAGTACCAGAAAAAGTCGCTGATATCACCTCCGCCATGGACACCGACATCACCAAGAAGCACTACGACTGCACCAATCCAGCTTTCACCTTACAGTCCACACTCTTCTGGCAGCCACTCCATTTCTTTTGGGGATGACCTTCCTCAGCAGCCGACTTTGAAAGAGAGGAAAAAGAAGGAAAAGAGGGAAAAGAAGGGGAAAAGGGGAGGAAAGGGGGGAAAGGGGAAAAAGGGAAAAAAGGAAAAGCCACCAAAAGAAAAGTCGGCCGGCCTTCGCCACTTGTTCGTCGCCCACACTCGACAAGACATCATCATTTTCTCCATGGCCACAGCTGCATCGGCCGCCGTCGGTGCCGCCAAGACCGCCTATGCTTTGTTGTTGGGCGAAATCTTCCAAGTGATTAGCGACTACGGCAGCGGTACTCTGTCCTTCCACGACACGCTGCACCAGGTCGCCAACTGGTGTCTGGGGTTGACTGCTCTCGGTATCGGCATGGCCGTCTTTGCCTCGCTGCTCATGGCCCTGTGGATCGTCAACGGCGAAGTCCGCGGCCGCACCGTCCGCCTCCGCCTTTTCAAAGCACTCCTCGACAAAGAGATGGCCTGGTTCGACACCCGCAGCGGCGGCATGGCCACACTGATGACGGAGCAGTATACGCAGATCCGCGACCTGCAGGCGGCCACCTCCCAATTACTGGGCCAAATCGTGTGCGATGCGTTTGTGTGTCTGGCGTGTATCGCTGTAGCGTTTGCCAAGTCGTGGTCTCTGACGTTGGTGCTGCTGGCAACGGTGCCAGTGTCTGTCGTTGCTCTCCAGCTTCTTGGTCGCGGTCTGCCTGCGGCTGTCGAGCGCCAGCGCGTGTCACTCAACAACGCAGCCCAGCACGCTTCGGCTGCACTCCAAGGCATCGACCTCGTCAAGGTGTATGGTGGTTACGACACGGAGTTGTGGCAGTATGTGAGCGCCGTCCGGGCGGCGGCGAAGCACTATGTCCGCCAAGCACTGTCGGCGTCGGCCCAGATGGGGTATATCAAGGTGTGGATGATCAACCTGTTTGTCGTCGGCTTCTGGTTTGGCTTGACTCTTGTGGCCAAGGGAAGCACGACCCCCGGAAACGTGTTGACGGCATTCTATGCAGTCCTGATTGCCTTCCAGTCGCTGCAAGCACTGGGGACGCAATGGACGACCATCCTCAAAGGGACCGTGGCCGGTAAAGCTCTCGAAGAAATGATTGGTGAGGTCGAGGGCGCACCATCATCACCACCCGCTGGACATCTCCGCCCCATGCAGCCACCTCGCGATATTGTGCTCGACAATGTCAGCTTCGCCTACCCGTCCAACCCTTTCAAGGTAGTGTTGAACAACTGCAGTATGGCTTTTCCCGCAGGGCAGGTGTCCTTTGTTGTCGGCCGCAGCGGCTCTGGCAAGAGCACGATTGCCGATCTGCTGGTACAGTTCTACGCGCCCACGTCCGGCCGAGTCTTGATCGACGACATCCCTGCCGGTCGTCTCGACCGCACCTGGCTGCGCGAGAACATGGCTTTGCTGCAACAGGCCAGCACTGTCTTCCACGGCACCTTTGCCTGGAACGTGGCCCTGGGAGGAGGGTCGTCTGCAGCCACGACTGTCACGAGGGACGATATCAAGACCGCCTGCGAGACAGCCTTGCTCCAATCAACCGTCTCCAATCTCCCGCAAGGACTCGACACAATCATGGGCGGCTCCTCTGGTCCTGCCCTCAGTGGCGGCCAAAAACAGCGCCTCGCTCTCGCCCGCGCCAAGGTTCGCAACCCGGCCGTGCTCGTGCTCGACGAGACCACCAGCGGCCTCGACCCCAAGAGTGCACAGATGGTGCTTGATGCAGTCCGCACCTGGCGCCACGGCAAGACGACCATTGTCATTACCCACGACATGAGCCAGATTGCCCGCGAAGACTATGTCTATGTCATGGACAAGGGGCAGCTGGTGCAAGAAGGCGCCTTTGGGTGGCTGCGGACGCAGCAGGGTGGTGCCATGCAGACTCTGCTGCAATCGGCCAACATTCACGGCGCGACCGATACTTGCCTGAGTCCCGTCATCAAGATTGGCTATCATAACGAGCAAGAAGACGATGATGAAGAGATTATGCCGTCACGGCGTACCTCTGTCGAGACGTCTGCGTCTGGAGGACTATTCCGTCGTATCTCCATCTTCTCGGCACCGCTGGCCTACAACCAACACCGCCAGTCTGTTCTCCTCAATGCCTACCCAAGCTACAGCAAGAGAACTTCGAGATTGTCACAACAGTACCAGTCGGCGTCAGCAACAGCAACACCACGCACATCCGTCACTATCCCAGCCCACATACAAGACGACGACGAGTATGCCTACTACAACAGCAACAAACGCAATAGTCTCGACTTGCTGTGTGAACGTGGAGCTCAAGCCCAAACCATGCGCATGGACGACGCTGTGCCCAACTCGCCCATCTCTCGCATTCGGCGAGTGGCCACTGTCGAGGCGTCCGCGCAGGATGTCGAGAAAGGCGGCAAAGCTTCTCCTTCCGACGAACCTCTCCCTCCTCTCCGCAAGGTACTCGCGACTGTCTGGCCATCGCTCGATCGTGCTGGCCGTCTCGATCTCATCTTTGGCTGCCTGGCCTGCCTAGTCGTCGCCGTCTGCAACCCGGCCTTCTCGTTTGCTTTTGCTCGCATGCTCCAAGCTTTCTGGGTTCCCAAGGGCGTCAATGCGCAAAGTGTTGGCCGCCCGTGGGCTCTTGTGCTGGTTGGCCTGTCGGTGGTCGACGGCGCCGGCGTCTTTGCCTCTTTTTACCTTGCAGAGCGTGTCGGTCTGGCGTGGGTTAATACCTTGCTCACAGAAGCCTTTACGCGACTGCTCCGCCAACCCAAGACCACGTTCCCCTCGCCGGCAGCGACAGTCGAATGTCTCGACCGCGGCGGCGAAGAAATGCGCAAACTCGTCAGCGTCTTTGTGCCCATCCTGCTCATGGCCGGCGGCATGGTTCTTGTGTCCGTCGTCTGGGCCCTGGCCGCTAACTGGAAACTGACACTCGTCGTGCTCGCTGCCGGACCCATTGTTGTCGTGGTGGCCACCCACTTGGCGACCCGCGTCAGCAATACTTGGGAAGCACATGCCAACCGTGCCGCCGAGCGTGTCAGTGCCGTCTTTTGGCAAGTGTTCCCGCACATTCGTGTCGTGCGTGCTCTGACCCTTGAGAGATACTTTACGGATGGGCTGCTGCAAGACACAACATCGGCTGCCTTTAAGGCCGGCCTCAGCCGGGCATGGCGCACCGGCGCTCTGTACGGTATCAACCAGGCGCTGCCCAACTGGCTGGTCGCCCTCGTTTTTTATTATGGCACAACGTTGTTGTCGACACCCGCCACCGTCAACAGTCTCATCCAGGTCGTCAACTTGCTGCTTTTCAGTATTGGCACCGCCGCCGCCTTGCTCGGCAACGTGCCACAGATTGCCGCGTCCAAGACCGTCGCCGCCCAGATGCTCCAGTTTGCCAGCCTGCCGCTCGATGCGGGCCATGAACATAGAACCGACAACACTGTCATCCCGAATTCACTGTTTCCCATCCGCATGGACCGCCTGGTCTTCAAGTACGGCGCCCATGATATGAAGAGCCGGCCGGGGGATGCGACCGTCCTCCGCAATCTCTCCTTGACCATCCACCCAGGCGAGCTTGTCGGCATCGTCGGCGCCTCTGGTGGTGGCAAGTCCACGGTCCTATCACTGCTCTTGCGCCTCTATGCAGACGAAGGCGAGCTCAACGGCACAGGCAGTCGGCTTTCCTTTAACGACCGCCCGGCCGACCAGATCGACACCAAATCGTTGAGGGCGCGCATGGCCTATGTCCCACAACAGCCGTACCTCTTTCCTGCCTCGCTCAGACACAACATTACCTATGGACTGGACGAGGGGCCCGTTACGGAAGAGGAGATGGCCACAATCTGGCCCATGGCGGCACGGACCGTGAGGATGGAGCAAGCAGGAAGAGCGGCGGGAATTGATACGTTTGTCGCGTCCCTGCCAGAGGGATACGATACGGTCGTGGGCTCGTCGGCGCCATCGTCGCCTGAGGCGGCTTCAACAGACGGTGATGCTGATGCTGACGCTGATGCTGCCTCGGCACCGTCGGGCCTCTCCTCGCTCTCTGGCGGCCAAGCCCAGCGCGTCTGCATCGCCCGTGCACTTCTCCGTCGCCCTCAACTTTTGGTGCTGGACGAACCCACCAGCGCACTCGACGCTTCGTCTGCTGAAGCCATCCGCCACACTCTGAGGTCGCTCAAACAAAACAGTAGGCACACCCGCTCGTCAATTGTTGTGGCAACCCACTCCAAGGCCATGATGCAGTTGTGTGACCGGCTACTGGTGGTGCAGGATGGTGCCGTAGCCGCGAACGGGTCGTATGCGGCGCTGCTGGCACAGGGACGAGACGGCGTGTTTGCACGACTTGTGGGAGAGATTGATGATTAATGTATGATGAGTAAACAGATTGGACATGCAATGGCTTTATTTTATTTTTTTAATACGACCGACTCTCAACAACCCAAACAATACTTGTCGACCAGTAGTCTGTTAATGTTAGCTTTTGATCTGGAATGTGTGCTATTATGAGACGACTCGACTTACCCGCTCCATACTGGTCCGCCAGGGGTTGTGTAGTTCTGGGTTGTTAGCAGTGTGTCAACCTGAGCGATACAAGCTGTTGTGCTTACATATGTCTTGCGCATCGCGTCTGAGTAGATGTCAATCTTGAACGAGGGATCTACTCTGTTAGTACGGCGTACTTGGTATCACTTCTTATGCCTGCTACGCCACGACTTACCATCAACACTATATGCCCCGGGGAACTTTTGGTAAAATGAACTCGGCGGCAGCTCCGTGCCTTCCCCTGCGACATTCAAGTGCGCACACTCTAGGTAGAACTGCGGCTTGTTCTCAGTGTGGATGCTCACAATCTCGTGGCAGACCACGTAGAGCCCACTCTTCAATGTCGCAGGGATGGTCACTAGCCACAGATCTAGCGAGCCGTCCCAGTTTTGAAACTGCTTCTGGTACCAGATCCCCTCCGCCAGGTTGCCCGTCCCCGGAATGAGGCTGGCTTCCCAGATCTTGAACCAGTCCAGCTGGTTGACGTCGACATGGGTCCGACAGGGTGCAGCCAGTACCAGTAGACGGCCGGAACGCCGTACCTATGAGCCCTCTCTCTCTCTTTTTTTCTTTCCTTTTCGGGCACACTTGCCCCTCACGGACTACCACCCTCGTTGGCCTCGGGCGCGTCCGGGATCCAGCCCTTGGGCCGCTCGCTGCCGCGCACCCGTAGATCGTAGCCGAGTCTCTCCACCTTTTGGACCGACGACTGCAGCGTCTGCGTCTTCATCTTCCACGACTTGTCGTGCCGTTGCGGCAGCATGCGGAAGAAACTGTCCAGCTCCTGCATGTCGCCCACAATCGTGCGTCCCGAATCCTTGTCGCCGCCATCGCTCGCCAGCTCGCCCCGCAGTGCCGCCGACGTCGTCGCAAACCGCATCATCTCGCCCGACAGGTCAAACACGCCCATCAAAAACTCGTTGTCGTCGGGGTGGATAAAGGGCGCCTCGCCCTCGGCACCCTCTGGCCGGCCCTGCACACAAAGTGCGGCCACCTGCTCGGCCGCCTCTTCGGGGCTCAGCAGGGACTGGAACTTTAGGTAATGCAAGAAAGTCAACGCCTCCAGCAGCTCTTCCATGCCAAACAGCACGCGCGCATACCGGCCGCGGTTGATCCCCTGCATCTCGGGAGCAATACCCGCGAGCAGCCGGCCAATTTCCGCCAACTTCTTTGTCACTTCACCGTCCACATCTTTCGGCAGGTCCGGGTGGATACGGCGGACGCGCTGCAGAGCAAAGATAATCTTCTTGCTGAACGCGGTAATGTCGCGGGAGGCTTTGACGACGCGTTCGCGGCGGTCGTGGTGGGCGTCGAGGTGGTCGCGGAACTTTTCAAACATGGGTGTGTAGGCGTTTCTAACGATAGGAGTCGACGATGTTTGAGGAGGACCGTTACGGCGCGCCATCTTCTTATGATCGGGCGAGTCGTTGGGGCCGCTGCTGCCGTCGGCCTGCCACCGGCGTTTGCCTTCGGGGGCCATTGTGTGTGCCGTGGGGTGGAGGTGGTGGGGGGAACTGGTAGAGGGCAGCGGTCTAGTAGAGTCGAAGAGGATTCAGGGGTAGTTGACGTGGAAATCGGATTAATCGTCGTGGTCGCCGTTCTCGCTGTCTCTAGCGGAAAGAACGAACGTCGTTGCCAAAAAATTTCCTCGAAATGGAAAGAAGCTCAAAAGAATAAAGTGGGTCCTGTCTCGTTGATGTCTCCACTTATTTCTGCTCGATCTGCGGGCAGGAACGATCCCGTAGCGCGCTGCCGTTTTAGTGCAATTTCAACGTCGAAGCTCCTTTCTTCCCCAATCTTGACTTTTGTCTTCAAACAACACCCACGAGACCACCGACAACATGGCCTCACCACCAGCCACACGACGGCAGAAGCTAGAGGAGGAAAAAATAGAAACGGCGGAGACAGAGTCGAGGGGTGCCGCGACCGCCTTTTTCTCCAGCTCGACCGCAGTCTACGGCGCTGCCGCTGCGCTCCGCATCGGCCTCCTCGTCTACGGACTCTGGCAAGACGCCAACTCGCCCGTCAAGTACACGGACATTGACTATCTGGTCTTTACGGATGCGGCACGCTTTGTCGCCAAAGACGGAGGGTCACCCTACGACCGCGAGACGTACCGGTACACGCCGCTGCTGGCGTGGCTGCTGCTACCGACGGCTGTCGATGAGAGTGGCGGGGCAGTCGGACAGCTGCTGTTTGCCTCGGGGAAAATTCTGTTCGCCGCGGCCGACCTTGTCGCTGGGTATCTCCTAGAGCGCGTCTTACGGGAAAGGCTGGCGGGCACCTCCTCCTCCGCTGGCACGTCGTCGTTGGCTCTGAACGCCAAGGCCCGCCTCTACGCCAGCGTCTGGCTACTCAACCCGATGGTCGCAGCCATTAGCACGCGTGGCAGTGCTGAAGGACTTCTTGGTGCTCTCGTGGCTGCTTTGCTTTGGGCCGTCCAAGTCGCACGCCAACCTCTACTGGCGGGCCTGCTGCTGGGCGCAGGCGTGCACCTCAAGATCTACCCATTCATCTACGCACCGGCCATCGTATGGTGGATGGACAGCGAGAATATGGGTAGCAGTCCTACAAAGGTCACGAAAGTCACCAAGAAGCAGCCAGCCAGCAAGAAGGCCAGCTCGCCGACGCATCCCATCCTTGCCTTCTTGACTCCGGCCCGTCTGCAGCTCACCGCTGCGAGTCTGGCCACTTTCATCGGCTTCAACCTGGTCATGTACTCAATGTAGGTCTTCTGACGCCATGCCCTCCTTTTTATACGCAGCTAACAATCTAGATACGGCTTCCCTTTTGTCCAGCACACCTACCTCCACCATGTCACGCGCATCGACCACCGCCACAACTTTAGCCCGTACAACACGCAGCTGTACCTGTCATCGGCAGCAGCGGCCACGGCGGGCAACGGAACGCTATCCACTGCTTCGACGTCATGGCTACCTGCCATTGAGAGCCTCGCCTTCCTCCCGCAACTTCTGCTTGCTACTGTCCTGATCCCCTTCGTCCTCGCCAAAAAGGACTTGCCCACGACCATGCTCGCCCAGACGTTTGCGTTTGTCGCGTTCAACAAGGTTTGCACGAGCCAGTATTTCTTGTGGTACATGGTGCTGCTACCGGTATACCTGCCGCAGTCGTCGTTCATACAAAACCCGCGGAAGGGTGTGTTGGCCTTGGTGTTGTGGGTGGCCGGGCAGGCGGCGTGGTTGCAGCAGGGCTTCCTCCTCGAGTTCCTAGGCCAGAGCACGTTCGTGCCTGGCCTGTGGCTGGCCTCGCTGGGTTTCTTCTTGGTCAATTGCTGGATCCTGGCCGTGATTGTTGGCGATGTGGCGGGTGTATAAAGCAGAAAGTGGTGGAATAGAGGACGATTGTACGATAAGTAGAATGTTCACACGCTGAACAGTTAAAAGCACGATAGGACAGGTCCACTGTCTCAAGAAACTGTACGACAGATTTCGTTTTGTTATTGGTACTGTAAACGCTTTTGGCCCGTGCCGTCCCATTACTTTTTGACTCTGGTATCTGTCGGCAAAACTCATTCGGCCATCATTCTTCTCGCCGTGCATATAAAAACAAATGAAATCAAAATTGTAGGGAATCTCGTCTGACGGACGTCTTGGAACCAGCCAGGATTTCAGGCATCACCTCGACACATCCGCTCCTCAAGTAGACTCATCAAACCAGGAATCGCATCAAACATCCCGTGTCTCCCGATTTCCCTTTTTATAAAAACAAAAAATCAACAATAACGCCTTGCTTCCTCATGCTGTGGGGGTGAAAACTGTACTCCGTAAACGGGTGCGAAAATAATAAGAAATGCAACAAATTGCACATAAGATCAGAAAACATCAATAACATCTCAAAAGTTGGGGGAATCGTGGTAAAACATAAAGTCAAGAGCTGGTGGGGGGTATGTTGACAAAAGAAAAGTAAAAGTAGGAAAAGAAAATGTCAAGCGAGAGACAAATTTTGTCTCATCACGGCTACATCGTCGCCAAGGCTACCAAAAAGGCATAGTTGCTCAGTTTGAGGGACACAACCCGCTTCTTGGGAAACTCGGCATTGATAATGAGCCGGCCGTCCTTGCTCAGCGTGCGTTCGCCAATGCTCTCGGACAGCTCCTCCCAGCGGACATCGGGCCGCACGCGGTTGAGCTCCGAGACAATAGTGTCGCTCCAGACACCTGACGCCTGGCCATTTTGGAGCAGAAAGAAGGGGTTAAGAGGTGGAACGGGGAACTCGAGGTCGACGTAGCGAATCCGCAAGCGGTCAAGCTTGGTTAGGCGTTGGAGCGAGCGCACGCCCGATAACACGAGCGCCTCGAATGATCGGATAAAGTTGAGGTCGGTCACACCAGACCCGGACTCGTGCCAGTGGTTAACATGGCGACAGCAGTTCTTGACGGTCAGGTCGATCGACTTGAGACGGGTGGTGCGAGGCTCGGCGAGGCGGGCGGCAAAGTCGAAAAAGGAGCGGCAGACGCGGCCTGTGTAAGACAGGTGCTCGAGGTTGGGTGTGGCCTCGGCCAGATGCACGCAAAAGTGCAGCTGATCGATAACCTTCAAGAAGTAGGGCGGGAACGAAATCTCCTGGCGGTAGTCGCCCTCAAGACATAGGTTGAGGGAAGTCAGGTTGGTCGTCAGGATGCGGGGTAGGATCGTAGCCATGGTCAAGTAGCTCTTGGACTTGGGCTTGCTGTACGCTCCTTGCCAGTCGCGCAGGTTTGGCAGGGCATCCATAATGTTCTGGTAGTCCTGCACATGCCGGATCAAGTTCCACTGGCCGCGGCACACAAGAGTGCGTACTGTCTTGATTTCTGGCAGCTTTTGCTGTTGAGGCAGACTAGAGAAAGGAGCCAGCTCCGACCCGGCCAAAAATTCGGATGATGACTCGACAAGATCGGCTGGGTCTGGTGGCTCGTGGAACGACTCGTATCGCTCATCGGCGAAGTGTTGCACTTGGGGTGCCTTCTTGCGCTCGCCACCCTCGAGGGTCAGGACGGACAGCTCAGGGAAGGTCGTGCTGAGGACGAAAAATGCCTCTTCGAGCGAGCAGTTGTTGGACGGCAGAGTATATGTCGCATTCGAGAGGCCGTCAATGGTCACGGTCGGGATCGTCGACACGGAAGACAGGGCAGGCGGTGCTGTTTTGGGTTGGAAGACGGGGAACCACAGCTCGACATGGCGGACATAGGATCGGAGGTGTGGGAACTCGGTAAAGTGGGAGATCGTGCTGAACAAAGTCATGCCGGTTGCCTTGAGCTTAATGCGGCAGTACAATCGCTTCTGAATGAGCGTGCGCCAGACGCGTGTGAAACTGGCCATCTTGGTAAACCGCTTATCGGGCCAGCTCTTGGTTATGGGCGAGACGCGACAGTCGAAGACGTGGTCGAGGATCAGCTGTTGAATCTCCATGGGTAGGTCCTGGAGGAAGAGCTGCTGCTCCTTGGAGGGTGTGGTCGATGCTTCTGCCCCCTTCTCCGCCCCTGCCTTTGGCTGCTGCTCTTCGTTGGGAGGGTACTCGAGATAGGAATCAAAGTTTGTCGAGTTGGGGCTGCCCAGGGACGAGGCAGCAGTGGAAATGGGCGAAAGTGATGGCGTCGTGGGCATGACGGACACCTCCAACACTGTGGACATATCCTGTGGCTCTGCAACGATGCCAGAGGATGCAAGTTGCAGATAGTCAATGTCCTGCTCTCCGTCCTTATCGAATGAGCCCAGATCCAGCATATCCATGGAAACAGACCGGGGACTGGCCGGCACATCCTGTTTTAAAACAGGCTTCCCAGTAGGAAGGTCGGACACGCACTCGCACAGGTACAGAGGCATTTCAGTCTCTGGATCGGTCTCCACGTTCATGCCCATATCCGTATCCATATCCATCCTCACATCAACGTCCATCGGCTCAGTGTGCTCGTCGTCATCGTAGTCTCCATCGTGTTCCATGCCATCTGGGCATCCAAGACACCGGAGATTGTCGGTTCGCTGCTCAGGCTGGGGGAACGGTGTGCTGCTTGGCCGTGTTGGTGGCACAAAGTCTTGTGCACGGGCTTGTGGAAGTGGGGGGCTGGAGGGGCCTGGCGAGACAGGATTGGAGGCGGCAACGGCCATGACGGAAGCGAGGTCGACGGTGGCTTGGATGGCGCTGATGTGACTGTTGTGACTGTTGTGACCGCTGTGGACAGTACTACCACTTCCAGCAGTCGCCAAGAGGCGCGCCGGTCGCGGAGCACGGGCGTCGAGGGATAAGGGTGTAGCAGGGCGGTTGTTCTTGTCGTCGTCGGATGCAGCGGTATGTTCCGGCAAGTGCGGCTCTGTCCGCGGGTCCATGGCTGACGAAGAGCCCATGCGATTTGTGGAGTGGGCCTGTAAGGCTGTCGAAGTTGATGAAGATGAAGGGACGGTATTCGGAGGAGCTGGTCCTGTATTAAGGTTGTCCGTTTAATGCAGGCCGCCTAAGAGCATAGCCAGTGGGTAGAGAATCAGTAGATGGCCAGCGAGCGGGATGTCGGTAAGTATCGATCGGTAGACGACAACGAAATGTGAAAGAATCGAGACAATATTGTAGCGAGTGTGAGAGGATGATGCAAAGATCAAACGCCGTCGAGGCTGGTGCGATGTAAAAGAGAGGCAGGACGAGGCGTAACAAGGCACAATTGGGCCGGGGCAACTAATTGGGCATGGATCAAATGAAAAAAGTGGCCGTGTCAGTCGACCAACAGCCGTGAGTGGACGAAGCCTCGTGGGAGGAGCAATGATTGCAGAACGGACTGTGGTTTGTCGTTGGGTTTCTGGCTAGTTGGGAGCTGGTCGCGTGAGACTTGGCCGGGCTGAGATTGGCTGGAGAGGGCCAGGCGTTTTGCGGGTGTTTCGGTTGAGGCGAGGCAATGGATGAGAGTTGTTGAGAGGAGACAGAAAGAGAGAGGAGGAGCAGACAAGGCGTGGGGGTAATAAGAGAAAACGAAAGTGAGTGAGAGAGGAAGAGAGTGAGAGCAATGAAGGCAAAAGATGGTGTATAAGACAATAAAAGAGGAGATTGAAGTAGAAGTACCGGAGATCGGTATGGAGGAGAAGCCGAAGAGATGAAAAGAAAGGAACGGGCGGAAAGGATGCAGAGTGCCAAAGAGGGGACAAAAGTGTAGCAGAGTGTGGCAGAATGATAAAACGAGGGATAGAAAAGAATGGCCAAAGAATGGGCAGAAAGAAAAGAAAAGCGTCAGAGACGGTGTAGAGACGAACGAGCGCCAAAAGCAGGAATGGGCGGAATAAAATGAAACGGCGGCTAACAGGACAAAGAGACGATTGCGCACGGTGTGGCTGTACGTGGTTGTCGGTTGCCGGTGGGTTTGCTGGCGGGTGGTCACAAACCTGCGCAAGGCGGATTGAGGTGAGGACAGAAAGCCAAGGTGGCAGAAGGCCAAGGTGTAGGATGCGATGTTTGAGGATGAAAAAGAAAAGGCGATAAAGGAGGCAGGACTACAGACGAGAAGGAAGGAAGCAATGCGACACGATGGAGACGGTGGTCAGACTTGGAAGGCACGACTGGCGTTGTAAGGAAGGCACACCACGCCGCCCACCAGAAGATAACGCTTGTGGCAGACAGAATGAGGAAAGAAGTGAAATTACAGCCTCATCTCGGCCATGACGAAAGCAGAAGGCGCAGCTCACAAGGCCTGGCGCACCACGAAAAAACAAGATTGGCCTCACCCTTTCCTGTTCTTTGGACCAAACGACCAGACAACGCAAACGAGCAGGAATACGAACTACGTTGTAGCGATTAAACCGACCATCTGACACCTGATGCTCCGTACTTTCCGCCTGTTCATTCCCTCATTCCCTCATTCCCTCATTCCCTGCCATTTCTCACCACTACCACCAATAAATCGTCTCCCTTGCTCTTTCCGCATTTGAGACACTTCGCTTTCCGATAGAATTTGAGGAAAGTGCGCACGCATATCGAATCAGTGTTCCAGCCCACGACAACGACAAGTGCGATCCAACACACTCACAGGACCCGTCAAAAGACCCTCATTTTCCTTTTCCATTAATTACAGTGGATCGCGCAGCCTGCCAGGTACGCGTTAAGTGGTTTCTGTTAGCGTGTCGCAGACCCAAAATTACGACTGGCCTGGGCCTGGCCTCCACACTGGAAAAAAGGGTCCAGGGCCCGGCCAAGGCACTCCATCCGTACTGTGTCGATAGGAAAATAACAAGCGGAGATATCCTATTTTCACTGCCTTTTAATGATCATCCTCGTACTCCGCATTTCGTCCTCAATAGATCATTCACCCAGATAGGTTTCTAGAGCTCTAACAATAGTGCTCATTGCATGTTTTGTCGATGCGCATATGCAGTACTTTAAATTGTTTCTTTCAAATACGTGTGAGTCCCAATGGCGGCGTTGGAAAAGGACAGTGTTCAATTGTCTTGTTCATTCCCTTGAAATATCACGTGATGCAATTTCACCCTGATAACACCCCTTCGTTCGTGCGGCTGCATCTGTTGATCCTCGATATCAAATTTCGGCCATCTGTGCCGGTGACTTGAACAGTGACTAAATTAGGAGTACCCAAGAGTGAAAAACACTGTACGTCGAAATGGTAACAAGTCAAGATACGCAAAATTGAGTGTCGAATCATCTAAAGGAAAAGGTTCGAGACACAACCACTCAAGCCTCATGGATTACGCTTTGTTTCTTGAACCTTTCTTTTGAAATCAAATCCCTAAATAACTACACTACGGAGTATAAACATCTCTCAAAAGCAAGACGAATACTCAAAATCAAATAGATTATCGTATCTGCTCAACTGCCTCTCCAGAACAAATAGAATACCAGAATAAACAAAACATCTTGATTATGCAAAACGGTAAAAGGAAAAGCCAACGCACCACCAGCAACGCTTGTCCTTTGTAGGTGGAGGAAAGAAACAGGGGCAAGCCACAGCAGTGGCCGTACCGATAAAGATCCATCGAGTTGAGTCGTTTTCAATGCCGCCGACACTCGTTCCTTGCAGCTAACAATGGAGATCTCTAATCGTAAATTCGTGGGGCACAGTAAACGTAGTCAACAGTTAATCTAGGTTATCGTCTCCAAAAACCTTGGTTTGCCCATCCGTTGCAGCGCAATTATCCTGAACAACAGTAAGTGTGATGAAAGTCAGGCCACAAAACAACATCGGGCACGGCAAAGATGCTCCGGTGCGCTTGTCTGTTGGTTTGTCGTAATTCAGTTTTGTGCGGAGGTAGATGCAGCGATGAAATGGAGGACGATTTTTAAATCTTTCTCGTGGAACCATGACTGCCGTGAACAGAAGAGGGCAGGAAGAGGGGATATCATACAGAGCGACGGATGAAATTAGCGGAGGACATGTTATGCAGGACACAGCGGCGCTGGCTAAATGACCACACGGCGGTGATATCGAGATCGTGAGAGGCCACCACCGAAATCAAATCCGCAAGGTGGACAGATTATCTGCCGAGGGGATGGGTAGAGTAACAAGCCTTCAAAAACTGACTGCCGAAAACTGAGAAGATGCACGACACAAAAGAGTATGGTTGCGCGGCCATGCAGGAGACGAGGGGTGCGTCCCAACACTGCCCAAAGGGCCTTAATATGCCTTTGTGGCACCAACAGGCAAGTCAATCGTTTACGACAAAGACCAGATTGAAAACAATAGATAAAAAATATGGAAGTCGGCCACCGTATGCGACTCTGTCTGTTGGTGCAAGGATCCGGATGTACGCATGCACGGTGATGCCTGCATTGTGGCCTGTCTCCTTTTTTGTTCATTTGTTTGTTGGCCAAATACGGCTGCCGGTCTGATTCCTCGTCCGCTCTTTGCAAGGAAAAAGGTGACAGACAAATGGAGGATGAACAGGAAGAAAGTGCCATTTGCCTGAAACGCACATTTTTCACGGTTTTGCCTGGTGGTCCGCTTTCTGGAAAGAGCACGGCAATCAAAAACACAGGCCATTGACTATACAGAAAAGGCACGAATGGCCATATATCGCAAGAAAATAATATAGCGGTGATGATAAATAAACGTAGGCATTGTATTCATTTGCTAGAGAACGCCCACCATGGACAATGCGGTACTGTATTGTATTGTATGGCGCGTTGAGCACGCAAGGTATGGGTATCTGGAAAGACAAAAACACAAAACCGCAGATTCACTCGCAATAGTATTGGTATGTGCGCAATTCGTCGTGGTCCCGGGAGAGATGGGCAAAGCCCCTGAGCTCTTCCCCGTTCACGCCGCACCCGGATTCCAGGCTGCATGCTGCTGTCGGCCTCTTTAATTCACACGACTTTGTTTTTGCACATCTTTGGCACAACTACAGTCACTAAGCAAAGGCTGCCCATAAAGAACGCCCCGCACGACCGAATTGCAATTTGACATCCGTGCTGAAAGAAAAGATCCCCCGAGTTTGGTCTGTTTGGTGTTTGTAGGGTATGGGGTATTGTAGGAAGAAGTGTAGCACTGTACTTTTGACCTGTTGTCTGATGCTCGACGTGAGCTTTGTTTGAGATCAACTCGACATGAGTTGTTTTGGGGGGGGTTTGACCTGCCAGTATGGCTGTGTCGGTTTTTGTATGCCATCACATGGTGGGCTTTGTAGGTGTGCCAGCTCGATGTGAGCGGTAGGTATGTATGCCAACCCGTGATGGGCTTTGTGGGTATGTACAGCTCGATGTGAGCAACTCGTAATGAGCTTCATTTGTTTGTGTGGCAACTCGACGTGAGCTTGTTTGACCAACCCGTAGTGGGAATTCTTGTTTGTTGCCATGCAATGATGGGCTTGGTTTTCTGGTCTTTTTGACCGGCCTTCATAGGCTTTTGATCAACTCATCGTGAGTGTATTTGATGAACCCAACATGGGTTTTTTTGTTCGTTGCCATGCAATGATGGACTTTATGTTTTTGGTCCACTCAGTGACCTTGTTTGACCGGCCCGGTGGGCCATAATTTGACCAGCTCTGTGAGCTTGATAGCCTACCCTGTGGGCATGGTTGATCGACCCAATGAGCCATTTTGTGTCAATTTAGAGCCGTGACGGGCTATGCAAAAATAAAAAACCAGCTCATGATAAGCTTTGTTGGTCAACTTGATGTGGACATGTTCGCCGCAGCGCGATCTTGCTTGATGGGCTTGCCTGTAGAGCGTGTCTGACGACAGAGGTGTAACTGCCTGTAGTTCCTGTAAACATGTTTGGTAAGTTCTGCCAGTTGGATTTGTTCGGTGTTCACCTTGCAAGGTATGTTGGGTCCCCGAAGGGGTAATGGGAAATTGTGTAGTATTAAAAAAGTAATGAAGTCGTGGCCCCCTGGTGGCCATTTTCCCATCTTGGGAGAAAAGCAAGTACTGCGCTGCGCAAAAAAAGGAAACACAAAAGGAGAGGAAATATGTCACAAAAATTAAGGCCCTCTTTACCGGCAGTGTGCTTTGCTTCGTGGTGTTCTGTTGGGGGTGTGCAGTGGTCTTGATGGGATGGAGTGGGGTGATGGCGAGAGGTAGAAGAAGGAGAGTAAGGCATCAAGACAATGTAATGTGGGAGCGGGGCGTGTGTTATAGATAGCAAACAGAAGAGAAAGAGAAACAACTGCCGGAGAGGTGGAAGAAATGGTGGAAGAAATGGAGAGAAGGTCATGGCCGCTGAGTTGGAAGAAAAAACAAGAACTTTACAGCTCCTCGTGGATGACCTCGGTGACAGCAGCAATCGTCTCCTTGGCAGGGGTGGCATCCCAGCTGAAAAACTCGTTGATCTTGTCGAGGTGGGCGCCCAAGAACCAGGCAGCACCGACCATCAGACCACCGACAATAAGCAGCATGGCGACGACGGCACCGACCAGGACCAGACCGTCGGCGAGGGGCAGTGACTTCTCGTCGGCAGCGGCAGCGGCAGCCTTCTGGTTGGCCTGGATTTTCTTGATGTCCTGGGTAGGGAAGATGGACTCGATGAACTGCTCAATCTTGCCGCACTGCAGGCTGATCGCGGTGTACAGCGGGTCACGGGGGTCGTTTTTCTTGTGGATGCGGTGAATGTAGCGGCGGAAGACGTCGCAAACAACACGCAGGTTCTGGGTAGACTCGCTCATGAGCTGGCAAGCGTCGCCCTTGGAGATCTTGAGGTGACTGTGGAAGATCTTGGGGTTGCGGAAAACCAGCTCGAGCGTGGCAATGGCCATGGACTGGGGGATAGCGACAAAGTTAAAGACACTCTGGTCGCGGATAGCGGCCATGTAAAACAGACACTCGTCGGCGTGCTTGAGGGCGTTCAGGACCATCTCGGACGAGCACTCAAGAGCCTTCTGGACCTTGGCCGGGTCCGACGTGTCAAACATGTCCTCCCACTTGTCGACATGCTTGCTCCAAATCTCCTTGGGCCAGAAGCGGCGCTTGTCGACAAAGTCCTCGTGGACGTCGCGGATGATGTTGGTCTTTTGCAAAAACTGGCCCATGGACTCGGTGAGCGTGGGGCGCTCCAACAAAGCCGGGTTGGCCAGCTTGGACTCGACAAACAGGCGGGTCAGACCGTCACCGACCAGACCGGCGACGTAGTGGCAGTACAGCTCGTAGTCGGCGATGCTGTTGACGCCGTTGGCGTTGTGCTCGGCGTTCAGTGCGTAGTCGG
This sequence comes from Sporothrix euskadiensis, assembly GCA_019925375.1. Taxonomy (NCBI): domain Eukaryota; kingdom Fungi; phylum Ascomycota; class Sordariomycetes; order Ophiostomatales; family Ophiostomataceae; genus Sporothrix; species Sporothrix euskadiensis. Next base: position 1,012,935 of record JADHKQ010000008.1, read on the forward strand.
CCATGCCGTTGCCCATCTTGGTAGTGATGTCGCGGACAATGGCATAGTACTCGGGCTTCATGCGCTTGAGCTCGACAATGACCTGGTCAAAGTGGACGAGCAGCTCGCGGTCCTTCTCGTTGGGGCCGTTCTCGGTAAAGGTCCAGCCGTCAATCTCCATGTTGGAGTCGAAGTTGCGCAGCAGGGGAATTTTCTTCTCGTTGGGCAAGGTCATGTCGTCCTCGATGGTGTCGAGGGCGCGCAGGGCCAGGTAGAAGAGGCAGATGGGCATGAGCAGCTCCGGGTTGAGCTCCTTGATGACGGCGGAAAAACTGCGCGAGGTCAGGTCGAGGTACTTGAAGCATGCCCGCTCGGTCTCGGACTCCTTTGAGGGGTCACGGATGTGAACGGGGTCGTGCCATAGCTTCCTGGAGGTGAGTTAGCAAAGGACTCTTCCAAAATAAGGAAAGAAAAGGCACGCGAGCAGCAAAATGCTTACCATTGAATGATTGACCGCAGCTGCTTGGGGTGCACCAAAAGGTACGCAATATCTCCTGCGGACGGCATGGTGATGTGTGTGTGTGTGTGTTGTGGAGGGGAAGAGAGAAGAAAGGGAAAAAGTGAATAAAATAGAAAGGGGAGAAAGATGCCAACAAATGTGGACCTGGTGATGTTTTGAGCTGAGGGTTTGGACCCTTTGCAGCTTCCGAAAGGGGGGGGACGTCGCAGGCTTTTTGTGCTCGTCGGTCTTCGAGTTGAACTTTCCGGTCGAGCGTTATCCCTCGTGGCAAGTCGGCAGGAGCAATGCACCGATAAGAGGAGGAAGGTACGTTGTAGGGTCGGAGGGCAAGAAGACTGAAACTGGATTGGGACGGTATTGTTGAAGATGGGAGAATGGAAAGAGAAAAATGGAAACGAGGGCAGGAACGAAGAAGATGCAGAGCAAAACCGTACAAGGAAGGCACGAGAAGAGGCTCAGTGGACGGAAAAAACGTGGCCCCGGCAAAATTGGCGGGCAGTGAAAGTCCGCCGCTGCAATTTAGCAGTGTTTGGCTGGCGTTACATTGGCCGTGAGAAGGAAGAACGATTGGGATCAGAAGCAGAGAAAGAGGAGAAAGAGGAGAAGAAAAAAACAGCTATTGGACCCAAACAAGGAAAGCGCAACCCAGGAGCGGTCCACTTATTTACAGGCTGCAGCCAGTCACCAGCGGCCGTGCCCAACAAAATGGAGTAGCACTCGGGGTTACTCCACTGTCGCTGGAAGAAATAGCGAGGGTCGAGAGCAATATATGGGGATGGAGGGCCTAATTGGCCAATGGGACGCCGGGTAAGCCCCTGAAGAAAGTGGGGGCGAGCAATGCTTGAAAGAAGGTTGTGAGATGCGACGGGGACGACAAACTGTGAGAGCGGTGAGACGCGGCAGGTCTGACCACCATTGATGGAAGATGGTAACTTTTTGCTTCCAAGAAGTGTCAAACCTCTTGTTAGAGTTTCTTTGGATAATCTACAGCTATGATGTGAGTATAATGTCTTCGTAAGCTTCTATAGAATAAAGATTAAACAGTGCTCTTTTATTCTTGAAATTTGAGTATATATATATATATATATTTTTTTTTAAAAAGAAAAATTGTTTGAAAAATAGTTGGAAAATAAAACAAACATAATTGAAAAGAGAAATCTTGAGCAGGACAGGAGCTCTTTCTTTTGCACACACGAGATTCCCTTTCCCTCCATTACCGTGGTCACATCGCTCCTAACCGCATTGCACATGCTCAAAGAGAGAAGAGTACGGAGAACTATGTAGGCCATCCCTGGTTACAAGCTTCGGAGTTGAAGACTGCCATTGAAAACCCATGGAGCCGGCCCGCCCTGTGGCACTTGGATGTTTGTGATATTCCATATCGACAAAATAATGGACTTGAGAGAATCTGTCAGATGTTTAGAGCACAAAACTGTTTGGACGAGTGGCAAGGCCGACTGAGATACGTGCACCTTGTTGGCTTGTAGATCTGAGATGCAGATTTGGTGATGTTCTCACTTGCACATATATTATTGTGGGTCCACCGTGGTATGTTTCTGCAGTGATTTTGCTGAATGATGTTTTGCAATAAAAATCGAGCACTTTAACGTCAAAAGCCTTGTCGATTGTTTCAAGACGTCTTCCTGATCCTCTCCCAGCCCTACGCATAGGCAAACGAGTGAACAGTAGTCTTTCTGCAGCCTCGTGTGGTCTGGGCGTTGAATGACCCAAGGACAGTACGAGTACTGTGTGGACCCAGTGTGGACCCACAATTCGCACGGACTGTGTAACCAGGTTTGGCAGTGTTTGGCTGTCCGTCTTCTTGCAGCTTTATTGCCTCGCCTGCATGCACGCCCTGCAGCAGCAAAAGGCGGTAAGAGGTAAGAGCTGTCTGCAGCTAGGCCAGAAGGACACTCAAGATGCACACCATAGACATGATGATCTTTCTTTCTCTGTCTGGGGCCTCTGTCGCAATTCTGATGTGGAATGCAGCTGTCTGAGGATGGACGCAAGCGGCAGTCGCTGTGGGCAAGCTGACTAATTATGAATGGCAGGCATCTTACAGAACTTACAGCGGGCAAACACAGTGCCATTAGGCCATTCTGTCGTGATTGGAAATCTGACATCTTCACAATACGAGCTTTTATTAGGCCGCCGCATAGCAGCACCGCCCTCAACTCGTATCTTGATGTTCTTTTCCCCCTTCTGCTCTCCCTTTGTAAGGCTCATAAAACCCTGTGCCAACCAAAACTACTGCTAGCTGCGCGGCTGGTCCCCTCCAGATACGGCCATTGGAACGACGCCACCAAAACTGGCCAATCTTAGAGCCCACTGTGCGCGAACCCCCTGGCCTACTTGGGCCTATTTTGGGCCTATTTTGGGTCTATGAGAGGTCGATTTGTAGACGGACCCTCCGCTAGCGGGCGGTCTCACCCAAAGTCTCGCCCAGGTCTCGTAGATTTGCCCCTCTTCTCCCACCTTCTGCGTGCTCTGTAATGGATTTGCGCCCTTCTGTCAACTCCTCACAGCAGCTAGCCACCGCGCACTGCACCCCTCTATTTGTACTCAGAGTACCTCCGTACACACCACACACCATTTCACACCGTCTGGCAGTTCGACCAGCAGTTCCACAAAAGGGCCCCTTTTCTTCTTCTCACCGATTGTTTGCTGTCCTCTTTTCCCTCGTTCCTTCCTGTCTGTTGTCTTCTGTCTTTCTGTCTTTCTTGTCTTCCTTCCTGTTGTGTTTTTGTCCTCCCTAACACTCGCTTTCTGTTCTCATCTGATCCTTTGGTCCATCAGTTTCAACATCTCCATCTTTTTTCTCTTCAACCTCTTTTTCTTCAATCACAACCCCACCCCCCTCCATCACAATGGCTGCTGCTCCTCTGCCCGCTCCCACCGCCAACCGCTTCCTCATCTGGGGTGGCGAGGGCTGGGTCGCCGGCCACCTCAAGACCCTCCTCGAGAAGGCTGGCAAGGAGGTCTACACCACCACCATCCGCATGGAGAACCGCGAGAGCGTCATCGCCGAGCTCGAGCGCGTCCAGCCCACCCATGTCCTGAACGCTGCCGGCAGCACTGGCCGCCCCAACGTCGACTGGTGCGAGGACAACAAGGAGGCCACCATGCGCTCCAACGTCATTGGCACGCTCAACCTGACGGACGCCTGCTTCCTCAAGGGCATCCACGTTACCGTCTTTGCCACGGGCTGCATCTACCAGTACGACGAGACGCACCCCTGGGGCGGTCCTGGCTTCAAGGAGACCGACGCCGCCAACTTTGACGGCTCCTTCTACTCGGAGACCAAGGCCCACGTCGAGTCCATCATGAAGAACTACGCCAACGCCCTGATCCTGCGCCTGCGCATGCCTGTGTCTGACGACCTGCACTCGCGCAACTTTGTCACCAAGATCTCCAAGTACGAGCGCGTCGTCGACATCCCCAACAGCAACACCATCCTGACCGACCTGCTGCCCGCCTCGATCCTGCTCGCCGAGCACAAGGAGACGGGTGTCTACAACTTCACCAACCCCGGTGCCATCTCCCACAACGAGGTCCTCTCGCTCTTCAAGGAGATTGTCCGCCCCAGCTTCGCCTGGAAGAACTTCTCGCTCGAGGAGCAGGCCAAGGTCATCAAGGCCGGCCGCTCCAACTGCGAGCTCGACACCACCAAGCTCATCACCAAGCTCAAGGAGTACAACTACGAGGTCCCCGAGATCCATGCTGCCTACCGCAGCTGCTTTGAGCGCATGAAGGCTGCCGGTGTGCAGTAAGTGCCCGGAGACCGTCGATAGACCGGCGACAGACAGTCGTTCTGCCGACAGCTATTCTGCGACTGAGTTGACATTCTGGACTACTATATAACGATTGGATGGAAACAGTTAGACAAATAAAAAAAGACGACGAGCGAGCGCCGAGCAACTGCTTTGTCTGTCCCTTTTTGAATTTTGGGATTTTTTTTTGTTCTCCCTCTCTTTTTGGCTACTAGATATCCTAGAAACTTCTTCTGCCACGATTGCCAGTTTTTTTGACTATACAATATACACCAGCGTGTGGATTTTCTTGTTACCATCGTCGTACACTGTGTGAGCGCGCTCTTTCGTAGCTGTACGCCCGTACCCTGCTCGTGTTTGCTTGTGTGCTTCTGTGCTTCTGTCCTTTGTGCTCCCCTTGCAATTGACCCCTCTGCTTTGGTGGGGACAGAAAGATAAGACGAATTGGCTTTTGGACGATAGGGAGCACCACGTGATGCTACACGTGCCGACTCTAAACTAAACATTAAATTTCTGCCTACCCGGCGTGCCCCGCTACAGAAGAGAGAAAAACGCTGCCTTTCACAAGGGAGCGCCGGCGAGTTTGGTTTCCTGCGTGATGACGAAGCTGCCCTGTTTGGCCCGGGTCGCTTGTTTCTCGTTTGGCAACAACGCTTTGTCTCTAGTCCTCTCCTCCCTTGAACGTCACTTTTCACTTTCTTTGCAGCCCAATCCCACTCTGCATTCTTCTTTTCTGACATCTTCTTTTGATCCTTCTTTCTGTCAACGATACCCCTAGAAGGCAGGTCTTTGGCGACATTTTACTGCTCGCCCAATTTTTTTCCCGCCTTTTTGAGAAAACACTCTGCTCCGACCCCGCCACTTTGCTTTGCAACGGTCAACAACCAACCAACAACCAACGTTTGCGACGATCGCCAATCCGACTTACCCCGTCCCTTTCCTCAATCTTTTCCCACTCTCACGATGGTGGTCGACACTGCCTACTACGACCTGCTCGGGGTCGCGCCCACGGCGACCGAGCTCGAGATCAAAAAGGCCTACCGGAAACAGGCTATTGTGCACCACCCGGACAAGAACCCCAACGACCCGACGGCACACGAAAAGTTCCAGGCTATTGGCGAGGCGTACCAGGTGCTGCAGGACGAGGACCTACGCAAGGCCTACGACAAGTATGGCAAGGACGCCTCGAAGCCGTCCGAGGGCTTTGTGGACCCGGGCGAGTTCTTTACGACGATTTTCGGCGGCGATGCCTTTGTCGACTGGATCGGCGAGATTTCTCTGATGAAGGACCTGACGGCGACTATGGATATTACCGTTTCCGAGGAGGAAGAGGCTGCGGCAGCGGCTGCTGCTGCTGCTGCTGAGGAGGGTGCCGCCCACGAGGGTGCCGCCGCAGGGGCCACAGAAGAAGAGTTCCCCGGCTTGGACGAGGCCATGAAGGAGAGCTTGAAGACGGCCAAGGCCGACGAGGCTGCCGCGTCTGCGTCTGCGTCTGCAGACGGCGGCCACGTCAAGCCCCCACCGGCTGTCGTCGTCGAGGAGGAGCACCACGGCAAGGGCGAGCCCGTCACTGCGTCAGCACCGAAAGCGTCGCCCGCCGCAGCTGCCTCGCCCGCCAGCTCGGGCCGCAACACCCCAAGCCGCCACGCCATTCCCATCCGCCCGGCCCTGATGGACCGCCCCTCCGACGAGGCCGGCGAGTCCTCGTCGGCTGGTGGTGGTGCTGCCGGCGACGTCGCCGAAGATGGCAGCGGCAAGAAGAAGAAGGGCAAGTCGGGCCTGTCCAAGGAGCAGCGCGAACAGCTCGCCGCCTACGAGAAGGAGCGTGCGCGTGTGCGCCAGGAACGCGTTGACACGCTGGTGCGCAAGCTGCAGGACCGTGTCTCGGTGTGGACAGAGACGGACCGCGGCGCCGATGTGACGCGCGCCTTCCAAGAAAAGATTCGCCTGGAGGTCGAAGAGCTCAAGATGGAGTCGTTTGGGCTGGATATCCTGCACGCCATCGGCCAGACCTACGTCTCCAAGGCTACGGGCCTGCTGCGCAGCCAGAAGCTGTTTGGCATCAGCGGCTTCTTCAGCCGGATGCGCGACAAGGGCACGCTGGTCAAGGATACGTGGAACACGATTAGCTCGGCCATTGAGGCGCAGCAGACCATGGAGGAGATGGCGCGGATGGAGGAGCGCGGCGGCGAGGACTGGACGGACGAGAAGCGCGGCGAGTACGAGCGGCGGGTGACGGGCAAGATCTTGACGGCGGCGTGGCGCGGCAGCAAGTTTGAAATTCAGAGCGTGCTGCGGGACGTCTGTGACGCGCTGCTGCACGACAAAAAGGTGCCCCTGCAGAAGCGACTGCAGCGGGCCGAGGCGCTGGTGCTGATTGGCGACGTGTGCAACCGGGCGCAACGGACGCCCGAGGAGGAGGGCGACTACATGGCGTTTGAGCAGCTGGTGGCTGAGGCGGCGATGAAGAAGGACAAGGAGTCGAAGAAGAAGAGCAAGGAAAAGGACGGCAAGGAGGGCAAAGACGGCAAGCGGTCGTCACCATGAGCCGGCGGCAGCAAAGACACAGGCGAGCACTCCGACCCGGATGCCGAAGAGGCTGCGTTCCGGGCGGCTGCCAAAGAGGCTGCGGCCGAGGCGCCCAACGTGCCGCGGTCGTAGTAGGGATGGCCGGCGTAGTTGTCACGCCTTTGGCTTCTTTGGCTTCTTCGGTTTCATTGGTCTCTCCGTCTCCTATGTTCCTTTTGCTCGACGCGCGTGATGCTCTGCGTTTCGTGGTCGTGGCCGCGGCCACCGTCTGAACCGTCTGGCAGCCGTCGTCCGCTGTTCTCTTTTTGTTTCTCGTTTAACCCCATGAAGGTGGCTGTCTTTTTGCTGTTTGCACTGCTTTTCCCTCTGCGTCGTGTGCTTTTCATGTAGAGGTCTGGCGGTAGATTGCCTGCCTTTTCTTCTTCTTATTCTTCTTTTTCTTCTTCCTGTTATACAGATATACATCCATAGCTTTCTTCCTCCTCTTTTCCTCCTCTTTCTTCCCTCACCTTTACCTCCCAACCCAGCCATAGCACGACGGTGTCAGTTGACCTCGTTTAATAGGCACGTCTAGATATTTCTCATTCGATATTTTACAAGCATTTCCAAGCCACTGGCTCTAGTCAGGAACAGAGTGACTGCCGTATTCCTTTGTCTTTTTCCGTATGTTTTATGCCCCTCTTGTTTATGCATGTCATGACTATGGAGTTGGAATCCTTGGTGCTTATTTCATACGACGTATCTGCAACTGTTATACGCTGTACACAGACGGTGGATTACTATTGCTATTGACATCGTATGTGTGTACGACTACGGAGTACTTACGACTTGATGTTGCATTGGCCGTGTCCAGAGGCCGAGGAATCTGAGTCCGAGCTCTTGTTTTATTTCCCCGGATCCTTTTATTTTCGTCATTTCGGCACATTAGATCAATTTATGCAAAAGAACCAAACCCCTCTTCTCTGGCATCTACGTCACTCATGACACTGTGAGACATGTCATCTATTCTATTACTGTTTATTCTCGATGGGTATTCTCAATATCAAAATAGAAACCGACAAAATCTTTGTCAATTGTCGAGTCTGGGCGAAGAGAGCACCACTGTTTCCTAAGTCTCCCCACCTCCTCTTTGTCTATTTTTACGTCCATTGTTTACACCGCTAGACGGTCTGCAGTGGGCCGTTGGGCGTTAAGAAAGAAAAGGGAGAAATTCCCCACTGTTGGCGTTATTGTCTCTCTATTCCCCACTTGCCGCCCGAGATGGACTCTGCAGTGGTGTTTGAGTCACGGAGTACGGAGTACTTGCAGATGTTCAGGATGCAAAGCACCTCCGTAGATGCAGACTCAAAGTCGAGGTGAATCGAGTTCATCTCAAAAACGACAAAAACGACAAAAACGACAAACAGAAAACACGAAACACCCCTGCCTCGAACTCGTCTTGGCGCATGACGCGCTCTCGGTTCAAGGAAACATTGGCGCAAATCATAGGGTATTAAAGGCACACTACAATAGCCCTTATATTACAGCGCAAATAAGTAAACAATAGAACGTTAAAGCCGGCCGCTAGCAGTGTAAACAAATAGGAAAGTTGTGGGTATTCTCAATAGATGTTGGGTCTTGACCTCAGAGTGATCGGGACACAACGAATTTAAAGAGGGCTCGAATAAGTGTGTATTAACGTTACCGGCGATCCTGTACGTCCTCTCGTTCTGAAGAGTATATAGGTGATCTATGTAGTGAATGCGTTGTCTCCTTTTAAGTACGATTTATAGGTAAAACGTATACGAAGAGACTTATTTTATAATAGTCCCGTAATCTCCCTTATTTAACGTATATAATATACCTCTCCTTTAATAAGTTATATTTTAATTTATATAATTATTACGTATTTAACTTATATATTTATACCGATATTAACTCTCTTTTTAAAAGTCGTAACGAACGGTATAAATATACGTTTATACCGTATATAAAAGAAAATAAAAAGTAAATAAAATAAAAAAAAATTAACGAATACGGCGGTTTTATTATTAAAAACTAGTTAAAAATAGTTAATTTTTTAATTAAAACTCTTTAAAAATAATTAAAGTATTAATTATAAATATTTATAAACGTTTAAATACTCTCTTTCTTTATTTATATTTTTTTTTTAATTTCAATAAAATTAATATTAATAAACCGTTTTAACGCTTCGTTATACTTCGTTTTAATTATAACGTTAATAAAGTTATTATTATTTAAAATTTACTTTATTTTTATTACTTTACGGCGTTCGTATATTTAACGAATTATCGTTATATTAATTATTAACTTCTTTTCCGTTATTATTTTAAGTTATATAATAACGTTATAAACGTTTTTATTATTTATATAAATTATTAAAAAGATTAAATATTTTAAAATTTAATTTAACGTCGCTTTAATATAACTAGTTATATTAAAACCGCTTATTAAATTAAATAATTTAAACGTAAATATAAACTTAACGACGCGGTAATATTTTATTAATAATTAATAAATAATATTAACCCGCTTTATAACGTTACGAACGTAAATAATATAATTAATTTAAAAGTTTAAATCCTTATTATTTACGAAGCTCTTATTTACGAAAACGTAAACTATAAGAGTCTTCTCGTTAAATAATACGAAACGTAAACCGTAATATAAATTAATTTATTATTATATTAATACGTTATTTAAAGCGGTTATATTCTCTTTATTAAGGTTTATATATTAAGCCGTATATAAAAGCGTAAAAACTACTTTAAGTTAATATATAAAGGCTATATAAGCGCCTCGCGCGCGTTAAGTTATATATTATTACTTAATATTAAAAGGTAATAAAATTTTACTTCTAGTACCTTTATTAACTCGTAATTTAAGGGTTACGAGACTAATATTAATTACTTAAGTCTCTTAAGAAAGTAATAAGTTACCGTTATTATTAATTTTTAATACTCTTCCGTTAAATTTTAACGGTATTATAAACGTTAAAGTCTTTTATAACTTAATTAAAAAGTTAACGCTTTTTAATACTATCTCTTTTAAAGTTATAAACCTTTCGTTAACGAAAATAAGTATATTATTAATTTATAAATTAACGAGATTAAAAACGTCGTTAATTTTAATTAAAAGGTATAAATTATAAGTAAATTCGCGTATATTTAATATCTTTATATAATATTTAATATAAGTAACGTATTAATAATTACCGGCCTTTAATATATTATATAACGGATATAAAATACGTAAAACGAGGTTATTTAATAATAATAATATATTACGTACCTTTTTATTAAAATTAATATAAAAATCCCGCTATAAATACGTAATAAACTATATATAAACTTATAAAATATTTTATAATAATAATTAAATACCGTTTTTACTTTACTTATTATTAACGAAAGAGAGTAATAATCTTTAATTTATACGTTATATAATTAACGATTACGTAAATATAAAGGTTTTACTATAGTTATTATAAGTTTATATTATAAAACGGCTCTTTTTAATAACTTATATAATATTAACGTATTTAATTTTATTTATAAAACGGCCGTTAAAAAGCCGTAAACCGAGTAATACTTATAAACGAGGAACCGGTTCGAAAACGCCCTTCTTTAAAAAGTTAAATATTTTTATACGGCGAGAGTACTCGTATATTAACGTAAGTAAGGGACTTATTAATTAAACCGTACTTTTAACGTTATATAAAGTAATATACGCCGTTAATAAAAACGCGTTTTATAACCTTTAATTAAACCTTTTCCTTAAGCGGCCTTTATTACGCTTAATAAACGTTATAACGGACGTCTTTAATAAGTCGTCTAGTAACGGAAGTTATATAACGGTTTAATTAATATTATTTTAACGAAAAATACGTATTAAAGTAATATAAAATAACGCCGTAATACCGTTACCGTAATTAATAATAACCGTCTTACTCTTTATAATACGGACCTTATACGGGCCGTTTTAATACGGCCCTTTAACGTTATTTATACGTTAAATAAGTACGTAGTTTATTAATACGGGCCGCTTAAGCTCCGGGCCGTTACGTTACCGTAAAGCCTTTATTACGTTTCGGGCCGCGTATTCTTTAACGAGGTTTATTATAGCTTTTTTAATAACGGCGGCGCGTTATATAACCGTAAAAGACGGGTTAACGGAGGTTAAAAGCCGTAGAAATACTTTAAAAACGAGTAATATTAATACGAGGCCGTTAAGCCTAGTAATATTATTTATAACTTTAACGGTTATTTATAGTATAAGGCCTCTAGCGAGGCTAAGTAACTCCCGTATAATAATATAATATACCCGCTTTAAAACGCGGTAATAGCGTTTAATTTTATTAACGTTATAATAAGCTTTAATAAGTACGGACTTAACTTTTAAGTTTATAAAGGCCGTATTATTTTTAAACTCTTTATTAATAAAATTCGTACTTTAATTATAAACTATAACGTTAAACGGGCCGACGTATATATTTATTTAATAATTATATAATATATTTTATACGTATTACGTTATTATATTATTAAATTAACGTATAACGTTAAAACCCGTTACTTTATTAATAACGTAAATATATAAGTCGCCGTTAATATATATAATATTAACGATAATTATACCGTTAAAGACGACGTTATACTTTTCTTTAATATTAAATTTAAAACGTTTAAAAGGGCCTTAATAAAGTTAATAGTTATAGTAATAATCCTTAATTTATTATAAATTCTAGTATTATACGTTATCGTAACTTACGGCCTTTAAAACGCGGTAAAGGCGGTTAATAAATAAATAATTAAAGCGATAATATAACTTTTTTAACTCCGCGTATATAAAATAGTTATATTAATTAAAAGAGTATACGACTTTAAATACTTTTATAAAAGTATAGTTAAATTAACGGAGGACCGGGGTCTCGCCGTCGGAAGAGACGATAACGTCGCGTATATTATTAAAATAATATTAAAATAGTAATATAACGCCCCGGCCCTCTTATACCACTATTACGAAGATTAGACCCAAAGGTAAAACTCGAATAATAGTCGAAAAGGTCGAGTATTCCTTACATTATATTTAAATAATAATAGGGCGCTTAAACGTTAAAAAGGAAAACTCGTCTCTTTTATATCCTTACTCTTTTCGAGGCCCGCGAAGCGGCCTTCGTTTACTACGCTCCCGATCGGTTCTCCCTAGTAAGGGGAGTTTTAATTAAGAGCGTTTACGTTTACGTAATACCTTTCTCGTATAATATCTTTCGTTAATTATAATCGTATCGTTATAATTAATATTTAATAAGTATTTTCGTACTTTTTTATCGTTATTATTCTTTGATATTATTTTATTTATTATCGTTTTTATTCTTTATTTCCTTTTTATTTTTCTTTCGTTTTTTTTTTTTTTAAGTTTAACTTACCTTTTATTCTTTTTGTAATTTCTTAAGGCTTGTATTAAGTATAATTTATTAACTTTCCCTTTTAGTAATATCGGGACGCGTTTAACGTATTAAACCGTTATTAAGCGGTTAATTAAAATAATAGTAAACTTTTAATTAAAAGGTTATAAATAAAAAAGAATAAAAAGGAAAAATAAAAGTTATATTAATTAAGTATAATTTATATTTTTTTAACTTATTTCTCTTTTAACCTTTTAATTAAAATATTTATAATTATTTTTTTATATTTTATTATACTTTATTTACTTTAATTTTTTATCTTTAACCGTTTAAAGTTCTCTTTTAACTTTCCTTTTTTAATTAATTTCCCTTTTTAAATAATCTCTTCCTTATTTTTATTATTTTTCTTTTTAATTTTTTTCTTTTTTATTAACTTAATAAAGTTATTTTTACTTTTTAAAAAAGTCTTTACGATTTATTCTTTTTATTTAATAACGCGGTTAAAGAATAAGTACCGTTTAAGCGAGTATATATAATTAAATAACGGACGACCGAGTATACGTCCGCGTTTAATAAGGGCCGTTTATTACTTTTTTAATTCGAAGTTATTATAAGCGTTTATTATAATTTTTTTTTTTTTCTAAGCCGGGCGGTTTAACTTTATTTTAATAACTTTATTATCTTTTTTATTTTAAGTTTAATAAGTCTATATAAGGCGTGTACGTTTAAGCTTTAACGGCGGAGTATTTTTAAGCGACCGTATACGCTTTTAAGTAATAGTTAAATCCTCGATTAAAAACTTATTAATTTCTTTATCGTTAAGTATTAAGTCCGCGGAGATAGGGTTAATAACGGTAACGTTTTAAATAAGAGTATCTTTATTATCGTTAATATTAATAAGTATAATTTTTTAGTTATCGTTTTCGGTATTAATAATAAGAAAGTAAATTTATAAAATTAACGGGTTAATAATAACGGTTACTTCGGTATTTATAACGTCCGTTAACGGAAGCGAGCCTTTTAAAAGTAAAGACGTTATTAACGTTATAAATAAATTAATATAGTCCTTTATACGCGTTACGGGCGAGTTATTAAGTACGTTAACTTTATTAATAGTAATAATAAAGGGATCTCGATTAATATCGTAATCGCTTTCTTTAACCGGAACCTCGGTTTTTTAATTAAAACCCGTAAAGGTAATTTAAATTTTACGAGGCTCTTAATATAAGGTAAGCGCGGTAATAAAAGACGTACGGAACGGCGTATAAGAGTAAGTCTCCGTTTTTTTTATATATTATTAAAAGAAAACTTTAACTTTATTAATAATTTAAATATTAAATATAATTTTTATAAAGTTATTAAAAATACGTTCTTTTTTTATAATAGTTTAACGGTTATTATAAGCCCCGGTTTCGACTTTTCTTTTAATATACTCTTCGATTTCGTAGTAGTTATTAAAAGGGGGGGTAAAGTTAATTAACTCGTTTAAAATTACGAACGCTTTAAGGCTCGGTTAAAGGCTTTATAAAATTATTAATATAATAAAGATACGTAAAGTAATAAAATTATAAACGTTTAATTTTATTCGTAATTAATTAATTTATATAATAAACGTTTAATTTATCTTTTTAACCGTAATATTAATTTTACTTATAAACGGTACTTTTAATCGGTAAATATAAAATTAACTTTAATAGTACGGGTTAATATAATCTTTAAGCGACGGTTTTTTAAAGAAGTAATAAATATTCTCGAAAACGAGAAGTTTATATTTTTATTTAAAGGCTTATTACTCGGTAATTATAGTTTTATACGTAACTAGTATAATAATTAATTACTAGTTATATATTTAAACTTTTAAAGTAAGTTTAGTTTTATTATTATCGTTATTAATAAAGGAGTTAAATTAATATATTATTTTAGTTTCTCGATTAGTTATCGTTATAATTTAGTAATTATCGTTAATAAAGTAAAATATTATTAAAAACCGTTTATTTTATAAGGTATCCTTTTAACGGAGGCCGATTACTTTAAAAGCCTCGATTATAAATATAATAAACGTAAGAAATTATATAACGTTTAAAAAGTCTTATAAAACAAGGACTAATTCCGTAACGATTATATCGTTATTAAGTATTTCTTCGTAAAGGAGTACTTCTTTTAAATTATAAAGAATAATATAATAGCGTTCCGGTTATATACTTTAAACGTCGCTCGCTTTATTTTATCTCTCTTTAAAGATTAAGTATAATTATAACTCGGAGAAAAACCGTTTAAATAAAGCTTTAATAAAAAACTCTTTATTATTAAAGAAATATATAAACCTTTTAATTAATATATTAACCGAGATAAAAGTAAGGAAAGTAATATATATAAAAAAATAACCCGTTACGAATAAAGTAAAGTTTATTTAATTAAGTTATTATTAATATTATAATTAACCTCGAGCTTACGAGCCGGAGCCGTTAAAGTCGTATAAGTAAATAAAAGGCGCGAAGCGAGGTATATTAATAAAGTCTTTTAATTGGAGCGTTAACGATATAAATATATATCCGGGACGGTAAATACGTAAACCGTAATTAAAGCTTTTTTAATTAAAACTAAAGCCGTAATAAGTATTACGGAAAAATTTAAATTTTAAGTATTATTTAAAATTTAAAAATATAAGAGAAGCGGTAAAAATAAAAAGGGCGTTAATAAAAGCGAAAGAATAAAAATCGAAAAGGGGGAAAATTAAATTTATTTTATAAATTTTAATTAGTTTTTAATAAAAAAAATTAAATAAGTTTTCGTAAAAAATAATAAAAAGAAATTTAAAATAAAAAAAAAAGAAAACGATTTTTATTTTTTTTATTACGGGTAATAATAGTTTATAAAATATTAAAAGAAAATTAACGGTAAGTTAAAACGGAGTAAGTCTCTTTTTATAAGCGTTAACTTAAATAAAAAGTATAATTAATAAATAAATAAATAATTTAAAGACGATATAAACGGAGTTTTATTTAAAAAGTAAATAAAAGGTAAATAAAGTAAAAAAAATAAAAAGATAAAAGGAAGCGTATTAAGTTAAAAAAGTAATTTAAAAGAGTTATCGTAATTAAAAAAGTAAACGTATAAATAAAGCGCTCTCTTTATTTATAAATTCTTTTTATAAATTATAAGTAATAACGTTATAAGAAATAAAGTAAGATCGGATTAAGTTATTTCGTATAAGTCGGTTTAAATAAAGCGTTTTTAATTAAAACTTTTATAAATTCGTATTTACTTTACTTTAAATAACGGATTAAAGTTAATAACTTTTAAGCGATTATAATTTAACGTAACTTTAATATTTATTATCGTTAAATTTTATTTACTCTTTAAATAACTTTCCGTTTATTATACTTTAAACTCTTTTTTTTTTTTTTTTTTTAAAGTATACTTTCTTTTTCTTTAATCTTTTACGTTTATTTTTTTTTTCTTTATCGTTACTTTTTAATTAAATTATTTTTTTATTAATAATTAACGTTTAATTTTTATTTAATATACTTTTCGTAACCTTTATATTTTCTTCCGTTACTTTAAGTATTTTTTTTATTATAACTTTTTTAACTTAAAACTCTTTAATTAGTTATTATACTTTTTTTTCTTTTTTAATACTTTTATTATTTTTTAATAACTTTTCTTTTTTTTTTTTAACGGCTTTCGATTAATATTTAACTTCTTTTTATTACCGGTCTTCTTTCCGTATTATTATTATTTTCTTTTTATTTTATTTTTTTTTATTTAAAACCTTTTTTTTTATTAATCGTTAATTTTTATTAAAGTATATATTAACTTCTTTTTTAACTTTAATTCTTTTTAATTATTACTCTTTTATTTTTTTTCCGACCCGTTATAATATTCTCGTCGTAATATAAAACTTTATCCGACTCCTTTAAGTAAAACTTAATTTAACCGTTAAATCTTTAAATATTTCTTTTTAACGGCTCGTTTAATAGCGACCTTTCTTTTATAATATTCTTTTTTTTTTTTAATTAAAACTTTAATAACGTTATATATAATTTATTTATTAACGTTAATAATATAAACGACGAGGTTATAAAATTTAATTAAACGGGTAAATAAAATAACGTAAATAATAAAGGTATCCTTTTTTAAATAAATAACTTCGGTCCTTTATAACCTTTTACTCTCCGTTATTTAAAGTTTAATTACGAATCCGTTTTAAAAAAACGGATTATTATTAATTCGTATACTTTATTTACCTTTTTCGATTACTTTAAAATATTAAATACGTATATTATATAATTCGTAAATAACGAATATTAAAATAAGTTTATATATAATAAAGAGTTTATAATTATTTTTAAATTATCTCTTAATTAAAACGTTACTCTAGACGCGTTTAGTCCGTATCGGTCTCGTTCGTTTATTATAAACTTAAAACTTTATATTTTTTATAACGTATAAGTTACTTTTTAAGTCGGAATAGTTATATATAATATCGAGGGCTTTAAGAGCGTTTTATATATTTATTAAGTTTTTCGGATTATAATAAATTAAAACGCTTTTTAAAAAGCGATATTATTATTGGAAATTATTATTAAGTTTTAAACCGAGAATTATACGCTTTTACTTTTTACGGTTAACTCCGTTTACGTAAAACGAATTAATAACCTTCCGTATAATTTATATATTAACGTTATATATAAAAATAATTATCGTTTTTTAAGTTTATTTTTATAAATATATAGTAAAAGAAACGTTATTTTTTATTCCGTTTATAAGCGGCGTTATTAAAAGACCGTTAATCCGGGTATTAACGAAGAGAGTATCGATTAAAAGTTTATTCGAGTTATAATCTTTTATTTCGAATATATTACGCTTTTAAAGCTTTTTAGTAACGTATATAGAAACTATTTATATTACGTTAACGTCCGAGGTTACTCGTTTTATTAATAATATTTTTTTTTTAAATTATCTTTAAGTTAAGTTAATTCTTTACGGGCGTTAAACGAGGTTAAAGCTTAATATAGTCCGCGTTATTTATCTCTTTTAGTTATACCTCCGATTAAGGAAGAATTTTCGGTCCTTTAATTTAAGAAAGTAACTATAACCGCCGCGGGTCGCGTTTAAATAAATAGTCGTCCGGCCTTCGGTTGTAAAAATAATTAGTAAAGCGGGGTTCCTTCCGTATCGATTAGTGTTTACGACGCCGTTAATTAAAAGGCTAGCTCTTTTAAGTTTAATAATTAAGTATTTATATAATAAGTATTAATTAGAAGTAGTAAATTATCGTTATATTAATTTATCGTTTATTGTAATCCGAGTATTATTATTCGTATAATAAAAGAAAGAGAGAAATAATATAATATAATAAAATATAAAATATTTAAAATAAAATAATTAAATAACGTAAAGTAAAATATAAATATTATAAAATAATTAATAATAAAAGACTTTATTCGTATCTTTTTTCTTTTCCTTTTAAATTTAATTTCTTTATCCGTTTTAATTAAAACTCTCTTTATTTTTTTTTTTTTCTTTTTTTTTTTTTTTTTTTTTTTTTTTTTTTTTTTTTTATTTTTATAAAAGTTTAAATGTAATTAT
>JADHKQ010000080.1:0-21770 GCA_019925375.1 Sporothrix euskadiensis
AGGTGGGCAAGGTGCTGGACGTGGAGTCGACGGACGACTTTGAGGAGCTGCCGGAGCGTCTGGGGTCGGCGTAAGCAATGGGACGGCGAGGCGGCAGAAAGATGACGGGCATCGAGAACAATGCGTAAAGATCGGTAAGCCCTGCAGTGTAAAGGTGAACGGATGTATAGTTGCGAGATATGATGTAAATGACGTGAATTTTGTGGAGAGCGGACAGTATGGAATCGCCGGGAAGCGGCCGGCAATGACGACAGTGGAGCGGTTTGCCGCTGACTTAGCGGATGCGGGGCGGCCCTCGAGCGGTATAAAGAACGTCGGAAGCGCTGCAATGGCAAGACAGCAAAAAGTTCAATCAGAACAGACACATCATTTCACAAGGAAAGAACGACATAATCGCATCACCTTCCCAAATTCTGCATTAAAACAAGACCAAAATCACTTCCGCCGCACAAAAACTCACACAACACCAACCACTTCAACCCAAAATGGCAAACGCACACTTTGTCGAGTTCGCCGTGTTCCGCGGCGCTGACGAGGCCACCATCAAGAGCCGCGCCGAGGCAGCATCCAAGGCTGCAGGCCTGGTCGCACAGTACGGTGGACAGAAGCTGGAAAACGCAGATGAGAGCGTGCATGTTACAGGTGAGTTTGCGACGCTGCGCCCGAGTCCATACTGTCCCGAGTTCGATGTCGATTTCGAGGTCAAGTTTATCGGCATCTCAAGCCCACCCGTTGTACTCAGTAACATGTGCTAACTCCTCCTTTACAGTCTGGCGCACGGCAGATAGCCGCAAGAAGTTCGCCACCTCACACCAGACGAATCCTGCGCCATTGGTTGTCGAGGTCGTCGGTGTCGAGGAGGCCGACAGTGCCAAATTGATCGGCGCGCTCGAGTCGCCAACAACAGAGGTGTTCACAGGCTACGACGCGCTGCAGTCGGCATTTGCGGCCGCCGTCCGCACATTTACCAAGGCCGTCGACGCACAGCCGCCCAAGGGTTATCACGGGGCTGCCGTGGTTGAGACTGTCGAAGACGTGGCTCTGTCACCCGAGGCCGCCC
Source organism: Sporothrix euskadiensis (assembly GCA_019925375.1). Taxonomy (NCBI): domain Eukaryota; kingdom Fungi; phylum Ascomycota; class Sordariomycetes; order Ophiostomatales; family Ophiostomataceae; genus Sporothrix; species Sporothrix euskadiensis. Next base: position 1,061 of record JADHKQ010000080.1, read on the forward strand.
AGGCCGCACCGGAGCTGGTGTCGTGGGTTGGATCGGCTGTCAAGCTGATCATTGGCTGGACGAGCAAAGAGGCACATCTCGAGGCCAAGGCCCAGGAAGGTCCCATCCAGACGAACATTGGCCTTTTGCGGGACGGTCGCAAGGCCGCCGACCTGTATCACGTCAAGTTCCAGAAGCTGGCCTCGCCTACAAGCGAATAAGTTTCGCGATCTTAAAAGTTGTCCGCCGTCGGGCTTGTCGAACCTGTCAAAAGGAAAGTCAACACAAATACGACGCACACTTGTACCCCATACCCCGAACGGAGCTTGACGTGCAAAGTATTTTTGGAATCGAGGGAAAGGAAATGTGCATTCTTATGGAGTAAAATAGCGATTCACTAGAGGCGAGATTCCACGCCTTTTTTTCCCCCAGAAAATTGGGCCTGCTCTTTTTTTAGCATCACTAAGACGGCGAGCCGGATAGGCGAAATGATCAAGAAAAAATAAATACAAGAACATTTGAATACAAAGATTAAAATGAACAGCACTTGTAAGAAAGGGAGATTTGTGTGGGCTATTTTGTGGGCAACGAATTGCAAGATAGAGGGCCAAGATCCCCACGGAGAGCAAATCTAGTAAATGGCTCTAGCGGCGAAGAAGGAACAGAGAAACGGAACCGTTAAAAGCAGGATTTGTTCGTGCTCTGTATTACCTGGCACCGTGCCAATGCAGCGTGTGAATTGCCTGATAGGGGCATGACTTGAAATTCCTTGAGAACTGATGAATTGATAGATGACTGGGGCAGTTGCAGTGGATCGATCTGCTGGGCTTTTGCTGTGGGAGATGAGATGCAAGCCACCAGGGGCCTTCTTCCTCCTGGAGACTTTGGGTATTTGTGATGAGGTCGACGCGTCTACCGCTCGTCATGAGACAAGGTGGGCGGCGGATGATGGCACCGTACAAAATATCTGGACCTCCGTCCCGGGCTCGGAGCTGTGCCGGCGATGGATTGCATTTGCGATGAGCGTGTTGCAAGGCATCACCACTTCGTGTTACGTTGGGTGCTGTTGATTGTATTTTAGCGTCTTCGTTATTTGAACTTGGATGCTGTCTAGCCCGCTGCTGATTTCTTCAAGAGACTCTTTTGCAGCACCTTGCAGCGCCGATCAGGAGACCTTCAAGCATCCTTGCGTAGGCACGTTTTAACCGCGACCGAGCCAGGACGTGGCAGGGGAAATTGTCTTTGACTTTGTTTCTGGACAGGGATTGTCGGTGGCCAGACTGTTCGTTTCTTTTGAGCAAGAATCCCCATGAGCCTGAATTTCCCTCCGTCAGTGTAAGTACCAGCATTTCGGAGTAAGCTCCAGCATTTCCTTGCTTCCCTTCAATTTATCCCAGGAAGTCTCTCCCACATCGGCTCTCTCGCCGCATTCCCGGCCTCTGGATAAATCATACGGAGTACTTAAATAGTACGACGTAATTACTTCGTAGATATACACGCAGCGCACTGTTCTTTTCGGCCGCCCTTTCTTTTGATATCTATCTCCCTCTTAACACACTTTGTACAATTGTTCCAGTTGCCTGTCACTCGCCGGCCTTCGCCTATGGCGCCACGATTTTTTGCTTGGCACTGAGACCATGATCAACAGTTGGTGTCTGCCAACTCAACACACCGGCCAACGTTTGGCATGCTGGCGCCCGTATGGGGTAACATCGCAGTGCCAACATGCAGTTTTCTGGGCAAAGACACGTACCGTATTGCCGCTCGGGCATCCTTGACTGTTGTCAAATTTTCGTTCAATATTTCTCCCTTCCAGCAGGGAAAAAAATACTGAGTAAGTCGTACGACGTCACCGGTCATGGAGTCATCCGCCTTTCAGGAAGACACCACTAGAACAGCAAATGACGATTGAAACAACAGCTGCCGCACGTCGTGTCCCACGGACTCGCACTGGCGACCCTTCGTATGTCGTCGCTTCTCACATTTGTTTTCTCATCTCCCTTTTAAAAGACCTGGCCTCTGGTGCAACCGGTCTAGTTTTTGCATACGACTTACGGAGTACGAACGTATATACAATCATTAGCACATTGTCCTTTCTTGGCGAGTGAAACTTTGGCCTCAACGCGACAAAATATGCGAAACGGGCGCTCTGAAGAAGGGTACACAGTAGAAGCCAACTCTCCGTACGGAGTGTTTTTCTCAACAGAAAATCATCTCAAACGCTATCTTATTTCAAATTTTGCTTGGCATACGACGTAAAAAATAAGCTCGGCCTTGGCCGAGGCCGCCCTCTCCTGCCCAATGCGATGTGGAAGAAGTGAAAGGAAATGTGAAGTGAAAGACCAAGCAAACACAAAATGGAAAGGAGAAAAGCGCGCCGTCTCATCTTGGCGAAACCCCCTGTCTCCTTACAAGGGTGCATCCGCGGAGAGGTTTTCCTACTGGACCAGTCACCGACCACTGACCAGTCATCAAGCAGAAAAATTTCGAAAGTTCATGAGAGCGTCAAGCCCATCTTATGTCCATCTCTTGTTTGATTCCGTGTTCTCATGACCGGTGAAGAGCTGCAAGCCACATCTGACAAAACATGGTCGGGGGAGCAGTTGAGGCTTGTGTGTTCACCGGCGGCTGACTGTCAAATCCGAGAAGAGACAAGCCGTTGGTAAGAATGACAGTGGCGTTTTTTGTGCACCCCGCCACATCCATGGTGCCCTTGTTAGGCATTTCGGCTGTGTGTAAGTCTGGTGATAGTGATACTGCTAAAGTTGTATATTTTTGTATTTTCGTGCGTAAGATACGTATTTCTGTCCACTCGAATCGACAACCGCCGGGAATATCCAGCAAGTGCGATCGTCCCTCGCTCTTTCCATCCTTTTGTCCCAGTTTCCCACGATCGGTTTTCTCTGGTTTGACTCCTTCCATCGTCTTTCCCCACCAGCGCGTTCATTCCTGCCGTGCCTGTGTGGTGCCTGGCCCTGCCGAGCCTGTCTTATTCGGTTGTGGCTGAGCCAGTCTGGTCCACTATGCAAGTCGTCGCTTCCCAAGCGCAATGCACCAAAACTGGACCACCCAAAAGGCCGAAAAGATCTCGTTGAACAGAGGGAGGGGTACCAATGCTGGCCTGCCCGTCCAGGCGCCCACATCGCGTTTGCAGAAAGAATGCATCCAAAACTTTAAACCAGGAGGTGGGCGGGCTTCTGTGGAACATTCTGGCCGCGCGAACCAGGGACAGGCTGGGGCCAGGGTACCAATACCGCTAGTGCTCTAGGGCCAATGAGGCCAATGGAAAAAGCGGACGGCAAGCACAAAGCAAAAGGAAAGGAGCAGCATGGGCAAGAGCCAACGACGGGAAACTGCAGCGAAAAAGCCTAAAAAGGAAAGAGAGACCAAAGAAAAGAAAACAAACTGCTAGCAAGAAATAGGGGCCCCACCCACACCTGAACCACCCGCCAGCCAGCCTTTTCCCTTCCCCCCTTTTTCTAATCTTATTCTCCAGAACAAACAACACCAGAACCACCTCTCACAGGCGAAAAAGTCCTCACTCCAGAGCCCCGCGAGACCTCCTCGACAAACGGTTTCGCGTTTACGAAGTACTCCGTACGGTGGACGAGATAGGCAACCAGAGCGACGGACGGGGCTACTCGGCTTGGCCACACCCCCAGCATGCACCATGCGTCTGTCTTCTCTGTTTTGCGTGTCAGTCTGTTGGTTGTGCAGAAATAGACAGAAATAACGGCTAACAGTACTCAGTCGACAGCAGAGACAACAGAGACAGCTGCACGGTTTCACTGAAGAGATGAAGCCTGCCAAGGTCGATCTCCACCCAAAGGGGGCAAACAAGGCAAGACAGCCCGCTTGACAGTGCCCGCGTCGTCCGAAGATCCCCTGGAATAAACGGGCAGCGTGGCCTGGCGTGGCCTGGGCAGGGTCTGGACCGGCGCCTGGCTGGGCCACTCGGAAGCTCAATGCCATTCGAAGGCGCCATTTCATCATGAGGCGCAAAAAAAAAAAACGGTGGTCTTGCCTCTCATCTTATTCCCTCCCCCGTCAGTTGTTCCCCTTTGCGCCCCGGCCTACGCCCTTTTGGGTGCTAACGTTGGGTCGCAGCGAAGAAGGATGGATTGCAAACTGAGGCACATACGTTTACAGCCAGAGTTTTCCCCCTGTGGTAGCCTGCCCTGGCGCTAAGTTCGTCGTGTGATGGACGTGGTTGATGGAACGGGCACTGCCCATTTAGGAAGCGATTTGGGAGCCGTTCTCTCATATTGCCCACGCCCACCACTCCCTCTGCCCTCTTCTTCTTTCTCCTTCTTTTCCTCCCTCCCTTCGGATCCTCAGCCTCTTTCTGGAACACACTTTCTTACTTTGTTTTATCAAATACCACATTCCTTCGCTCCTTTAGGCATTCTTCTTCGTCACTCATTAACTATCTTTATATATCACCATTTCGACATCTTTGTCACCTTGTTTCGATCTTCTTATCTAACTGTCTACTTTCGTTTATATACATTCGCATACCTCTTCGCCTATATCGACATCTTTGTTCGACTATCACTCTTTTTTTCAAATCCACCAACCTACTAAACAACCCCAAAACCGTCATCATGCGTTACACTGCTGCCTCCATCCTGGCTTTCGCCGGCGCCGTTCTGGCCCAGACTGCCAACTTCGACGTTATCAGCAAGCCCACCGAAGGCTCTGTCGTTCCTGCCGGCGAGACCTACCTCATCACCTGGTCTCCCACCGCCGAGTACAATAACGACACCATCACCCTGACCCTGCTCGGCGGCGCCACCTCCAAGACTCTGCAGACAGTCTCCGTCATCAAGGGTAAGAAGAAGCTCGCTAAGTCAGGACATCATTTCATGCAATTTCACCGTACTAACACATTCTCCAGCCGGTGTTGCCAACTCTGCCGGCGACTACAAGTGGGCCGTTGCCTCGACACTGGGCGCCGATGCCATCTACGGCATTGAGATCACCCTGGACTCTGACCCCAGCATCTTGGAGTACTCTTTCCCCTTCCAGATCTCGGGTGGCAGCGCTTCGTCCAGCTCTGGCTCTGCCAGCGGCTCGACTACTGGCTCGGCTTCCGCCGCCAGCTCTGCTCCCGCCAGCACCACCAAGACCAAGACCACCTCCACCTCGTCTTCTTCGTCGGCCAAGACCACCTCCACCACCTCTTCGTCTTCCTCCAGCTCGGCCGCTCCCTCCACCCTGACCACCGTTACCTCGGCTGCTGGCAACGGCACCGTCACCACCACCAAGCCCAGCGGCTCCAAGACCGTTGTCACTGCCACCCAGACTGCCACCAAGTCCGGCTCGGCTGCTTCGGGCACCGCCTCCACTGTCACCACCTCGGACGCCAAGTCCCTGGGTGCCGGCTCGTTCATCACTCTGATCGGTGGCCTGGCCGTTGCCTTCTTCGCTCTGTAAAAGGGTTCTTCTTCTTTTAGCGAGAGAACCTACTGCTTGAAAACTGATGCAGGCATCAGTGCATGGCCCGTGAGTGGATATAAGCAGGCGCGCGGAGAGGTGGAACGGAGAAAAAAACGACGAAAATGGTTGTATAGACGTTGGAAGTTGTGGTGTTTTTGAGCCTTGTGTGCCTTAGCGTTTCTCTTCTTCTCTCTTGTCTGACCTCGCACATACCCCCTCATTCCTTATACTTTTTTTTCTTCATCCTTTTGTGAGGTTGACAACAGACTCTTTTTCAATTCTACCGGGCCACCTCGTCAAACAGGCAGCTCCCATTTTATTTTCCTTTTTTAAATTTTCTCATTTCTTATGTCTTTTTTGCCTTTTCAACTCATTTGGTCACGGGATTCTCTGGGCTTTATTTAATACTCTTTGTTGTTTGCTCACTGCATACATACGTCGGTTTCTTTACTTTTGCATTTACAACTCATGTTTTTCTCCAAACGGAATCTATACCTTTGTCATAATTCAGATACGAGAAAAATCATAAAAGATCAAAACCCCTACCGCCCTGAACTTTGATCTTTGCTATTGTTTGTGTCATTTAAATGCTGGGGTTTTTCTCGTATTCACGGCTTTGGTCCTTGCAAGCCTGCGTTGACCTGCCGTCCGTTGGGTGAATAAATTATTCGCCCTGCGATTTTTGTTTTGGAGGGGTTCAGGGAGGGAGTATCTCTTAGTCTTTGGTTTTGAGTTGTGGTCTAGGCTCACTACTCACCCCTGACCTGCATGATCGACAGAGCGGACTCCTCTCCAGGAACCGGGTCTTTTTGCAGGCTCTCACGCAGTCACACAGGTACTCCGTACTCCGTACTTCGTTGTCTTGTTAGTGACACAGTCCATCAACGAACAACTGCTCGTATGTCTTCTTGAACAACTCAAAAGCCATCGACTGCTTTATCACCATTCGATTCGGCGTACTGCATCTCCGCGTCACGCTGCATCGCCCCGACAAAATATGCGAGTGAGATGGATGCGTGCGCAGAGAGTTCGGATGGCACAACTCGCAGAAAAATTTCAAATACAGGAACACGACTGTCTGACATGTTCATGTGACAGGTGGGACACACAGCGTCCAGTGAATTTCTATTCGTCCTCTTTCGCCTCTTCGCACTTCTCGGTCCCTTGGCTGTGCTTTTTGTGCAACGATGCCCAATGCCCAGTCCGAATCCAGGCGAGCCTGGGCACCGAATGAAAAAGCTCGGCAAAGCTAATAATTGTGGGAATTTCTGTGTCTCGATATGCACGACGGTTTATGCTAAGCCCTTGGTTCTTCTTGTCTGTGTCTCTGTGCATGTGTTCCTCTCTGTGTATGTTTTTGGTCCGTCGGCGTGTCCCGGCGCAAAAATGCAAAGCAAAAAGTAGGGAAAGCGGAAGTAGGCGAGAACAGACAGAAACAAAGGGCTCAACGACGCAGATGTACAGCCGCATTCTCCCTGCTCGTGATTGTCTCGATGTGCACGAGTGTGTATTCCGAATGCGTATGTGTGACGTTTATATGTCCGACAGACACATGACGCGTGATGCTTTCTCCGTAATGTGGAAAGCGCCTTTCGCATGTAGAATGACTTTGATGCATGCTCATCTATCTTCGTGCACATCTGCAGACTTCTGCGCACAATGGCACAATCTGCAACATGAACATAATCAAGCGCTTGAAGATGCCACGCTTTTTCTTCCTTCCTTAAGCCACAGAAAGAGCCAATATTTGTCTACTCTGCGTACGAGAGAGACGACCCCATCTTCAGAAAGAGAGGAGAGTGATGTCTTAAAACCGTCATCCGATGCCCCCGGAACATAATCAGAATGTTTGCCCAACGTGGCTTTTTTCCTTCTCTTTCTGTCTGTGTCCTCGTCTTTCGTAGTACACGGAGTGTCTCTGTGCGCAGAAGCTTAAAGAGGGAAAGGGGATGAAGACAAAAAGGGAAGGAAATACAACAAAAAGGGGGAAGGAGCCATGCGCTGCCATCTATATATCCATCATCGTGTCCCTTCCTCTGGGCGAATGTAGTTGTGCATCTTCTTCCCATGTTTTTGATAACTAGAGAAGCAAAACGGCATACATCTATAAAGTCCAACACGTTCCTCACACCGCTTCAACTCACCACGGAACAAATCTAGCTAGGCTCTCATCACAATGTCTCCCTCATCATCCAACAGCGTGCGCTTCTCGATCCTTTTACCTCTGCGCCAGACACTCACAAAGTCTCTCGTCATCCTCGCCGTCGCTTTCGCTACCATTCCTCAACCCGCCACCAGTCAGCTCGCCTTTGCCAGCTCGTGCAACATCCAGACGGCCCAGCTGAGCCAGAACTTTCTCGGCATGTACTGCAACAACCTCAACGCCGAGTCGTTTGGCTACAACTGGACTTGGTAGGTCACCAATTTGTCGATAAGAGACACACTCGCTCGATGGCTGCTAACAATCCAGGATCGACCTCGATACGTGCATTGCCAACAGGAACGGCAGACTTGTCGGCAAGAAGAAGTAGGCTTTCCACCCTCTGCAGTCCTGAACAACATTTTGCTAACGCCATACAGTGGCAACTTTCTGAAATCCTGCTCGCACTGCACGACCTCCCTCTCGCGTCTTCCAGCCAATTCCCACGCTGCCGGCCGCACTGGCTCTGAAGTCTACAAGACTGGCCTCACGCTTGGCCTCAAGTGTACCTGCCTCAGTGGCTACGGCCGTCTCCCCGCGACAAGCACCCTTGATCTTAGTGAGTTATACCCCCTTCTCTCGTTACGCATATCTTAGTCTGCTAACACGATTCAGATACTGTTATTGTTGACGTTGACGGTGCCATGGGATGTTACGGGCGCCTGGGTAACAAGACTCTCTCGGGACCGCCCCCAAAACAGTTAATGGTGTAGAGAAAATGAGAGAGTGATGGTTTGAAAGTGGCAGTAGAGGAATTGATTTGTGGTCTTGGTCACCTAGTCATAATATGCTATAATTGTTGGCGAAAGATAGTCATTGGCCAAGTCACTTCTAGAATAGGGAAACGAGGCGAAAGTTCAAGTAGAGAAACAAAAGAAACATAAATAAAAATTAAAGTCTAGAGCGCAGAGTGAGATTCGCTCGTATTATGACAATTAATCATGGTGCAGTCACCGTACCAGATGGGGATATATGCTGTGAGAAATCTATTCACAAAGGAAAACGTAGTCTGTTCAGTAAGTGCCACTTGGCACGAATGTCGTTGCCCAGCGAAATGGGGCAGCATTCACAATATAGGGCTTGGCCCAGAGATCTGGACCGAGTACTCTCCAAACGCATTATCGTCGAAGGCGTGATCGGTGGCGATTGAGCTCATGGTATGGCTCAGGGGAAGCTCCGGCATCCGGGGAACCATGGCGCTCGTAGGCAGCGAAGGGACGATGCCGGCCGACTGCGAGGAGTCCCTGTACTCAACCATCGTATGCTGCTTAACGAAAATGTGGCACGGCGACGGCGACATGATGGCCGGCGGCGGCGGAGGTGAGGAGGGAGCGGCCAGAGCGGATGTTGAGAGAGGAGAGGTGGCGACGGGCGAAGAAGCTAGAGGTTGTGGAGTCGGCGAGTCGAGCCACTGTGACAGCCGGTTAAGCTGTTGATGAGGTCGAAACGGGGTGGCCAGCGAGGAGAGGGTGGAAAAGCGGACAGAGTGACCGGAGTTGACGGACGCGTTGGACGCCATGGACTGGCGGACATGGTTTTGGTTGGCCGCAGGGGTCCCAAGATCGACGTCGTCATGCACCTCGTCACCGAGAGCAATGTGGCTATTCCGTCTGCCAGCTTGGTCTTCAATGTCACATACTTTGTCTGTGGCCAGCTGCTTGTCCTTTTCGTTGTTGACCATTAGCTCGTACTCGGTGCACGTTTGGTTCTTTGCCGGCTTGGGCGTGTGTAAAAGGCCATGGGCACGCCATGGTGTGGTCGAGAACGCATGGCGGCTAGTGATAATAGGGTCGAGGGGATTTTTTATGATGCGACTGTTTACGCTTCTGTTGACGGGAGTTCGCGAGCGGGAGCGCGTCTGTCGGTACCGGACGGGCGTTTTTCTTGAGTGTCTCGCGTCTCTGTTCCAGCCGCAACAGCTGAAGATGGGTCGGAGGGTAGCCAGGCAGCCAGCGATAATGCAGATGCTGGGTTCGAGGATGGACCAGTTGGCGACGTTGCTGTTATTTGTCAGTAAATGAGTACCATAAAAAGATGGATTGAAAGGTGGAACAAACATTGTCTCGAAAAGAAAGTTGACTGAGACCTCGAATGGACGGACGTATGCTACCCGAACTATGAGAGCAATACCTGCACTGGAAATGTTGTTAGAGAAAAGCCAAATACATCGGAGCTGACAAACCCGATAAACTCACAATATGCCCATGCTAAGGAGCAAGAAGAGGGTGAGCTTGGTCTTCATGCTGAGCTGTACTTTCCACAGCATAAAGACTGGTATGATCCCGAGCGTCCAGTCACAGCAGGCACTTATGACCGAGTGGATCACCGATACGATGTACATGACGCTGCCGTCCATGCATTTGCCGCGAGGAACAGTTGGAAACGGCTGCATCCAGAAGTAGGAAACAGGCTGGCACTGGAAAAGAGCGACGAAGAAGAGCGGGATGGTGACAACCCAAAAGGCAACCATGACGCCTATGATAATGCGCCTATGGACGCGTTGCACGGCGATCTGGAGCAGGAAAACAGCGACCGAGGTGCGGACAGATAGGGTGACGGGAGGGTAGAGAATCTCGCAAAGCCACCAAGCACGGAGACCGACCATGGCCTCCTCCAGTGACATGCCGCTGCCAAGTGTACCAACGCCATGTGTCACGCCGTAGATAGCAGATACAGCATAGCCTGTATAGAAGAACTGGAAGATGGGTTAAGGTTTGATTGCTATTGTATTCATTTGATTGACGCGTGTTGAAAAACTCACGATTCCACAGAGCATCAGATAGTCGTCTGGAGTGACCTTTCGGAGGACGACGAGCTTAGCCCAGGCACGTAGGAGACAGGTGAACCAGGCGAGGACGAGAAACGTGACGTTGACAATGAAGAGCGGCTCTTCCATGCCGTAGTTGCGGGCCATCGTTGCGAATTGTCGGTCTCTGCGACGGCAGAGTTTTACCTCAGCTGTGTCTCAGTGCTGAAGAAACAAAAATTGTCGGACAATTGGCGGAGGAAATGAATTACAAGGAGCGCCTAGGAGACAACAAAGGAAAAGGGGGAGAAGTAAGAAGTGATCAGCTCATAGGGCCTGACAAAGAGCAAAGGATGAAGTCGGGAAAAAAAGAAGGGAAGATCGCGAGGAAAAATGTGAGAGGGAAAGAAAGGATGCTCGCCGACGTTGGAGAGAAGAGAAGAAGGAACGAGGCGATAGAAATGTATGGTAGGGGAGCTCAAGCTGGTGTAGCCATGGGCAATTGAAAGGGCTTGAACTCGTACGCTCGGCGACTTGGTGATGTGGTACCTGGCGTCGAAGCAAAAACGCCACTTTTTCGAGAATAGATAAGCGAAACAACAAACAAGAAGGAAGCCAGAAAAAAGGGCACAGATACATTTTCGTATGGCAAGGGCTTTTGTGGCTCGGTGCGGGCGTTTCTCCGGGCACCTTTCCTCCCATTCTGGGCGCTGTTCGCGATGCCGGTCGCTCCTTCCGTTTTGATTCCCATTGTGCCAGTCTTCGTCGTGACCAATGGGCCTTCCAGCGAATAGGCCACGAAGCTGGTGGAGTACTGGCAAAGAAGACTCGAGTGAACGTGCAATTGCCATGACCAACCATAATACCAACATAAGGACATCCGTTGTCACGATGCAACGCGATACACAATATGACCTTGTCAGACCCACCGGTCGTAGCCACAAGCCTCTCGCTCTCCAAAGCGGCCACACAAATGGGCATTTGGTGGCCTTTGGCAATATCGGAACAAAAAGGAGAGTATCGCAGTCCAATTACGGCCATCAATAATATTTGCTGACAGCATCGTGAAGATGGTGGTTGTGGCTTGCCGAGATGCAAGCCGGGCCTAGCCACTTGGCTGTCCAAAGATGCAAAGCAGATCCGCGTCCTACCAGCACCTATGCAGTGTAGCGACTCGAGTCATGCCATCGCTCGACCTCCGAAACAGATATCCCTTGGCATTGAAAACGTTACTTACTCGAATGGCAACGCTCCTGCATCCAAAACCTCGCGATATTCGACGTTCTCTGACGTGTTCTCTGATATTGGGAAGAGGCGTTTACGTGAAACGCTGCTGGCCAAGAGTGGCAGTTTGGGATCAAGTGGAAACACGGAAGGATGAGGAAGGCGAGACGAAAGAGGGGAAGAGAGACACTCGTCTGTCCCGTGTGAATGATTCTGCCAAAATAGACAGAGGCAGCACGAGGCCGTCCTCTGACCAGACAGCCGTGTCCAGTCCAGTCCTCTCCAGCGCCTGCCGTTACCTTCCGTGCCGTGTCGTGTCATCATAAAAGATCTGCAGGGCAGATGGCACTGAATAGCAAGCCAAGCTTTGGTGAGTGAGTGGTGTGCCCCATTGGACATTAAATGGATCATCTTGTCAACTTTGTCAAGAAGCTAAGCGCTAGTCGAGATCTGGTCCAGAACCTGCCTCCGCATGAAGACATGCGCTCTGCAGAGGGGAGCGAATCTGCGTACGTCGTATTCTGAGTACAACAACAGCGTCAGCCTGTGCCGTTATTCTGCATTGGCGCCTAGCAGCTGCAGCAAAGTCATTGCTCAACGGATGATTGGACCGACCGGGGAGACGGCTAGTAGTGCTCGGGTCGTCTTGCATCTTGCATATCAAAAAGGGCAAAAGTCAGGCCGTGCTGCTATTTGCGCTGACGGGCAAGGAAACATCCGGGAACTGTAGCTGATTTCAACAGTCCACCAGCCGCGCCTTGGAGACACAGCTGCATCTCGCTGTACTGTGTAAGGAAGAGGAGCTCTGCCGTACGGAGTATGGATGGATGGACTTGACTAACTCGAGGAGCGAGAACGTCGGAGTTATGGGCTTCTCGCCGAGCAGAGCGGTGGAGTGGCCCTGTTGGGGCCCGCTTTTTTGGCAGGTCGCATGCGGAGCTTGCCTGAGCTCCAGCGTCGAACCTCCCCTGCCGCGACCCGTTGCGCCTTCCGCCGAACTGGAATAAAGGTCTCGTGCTGCTCTTTCCCGTCTCTCAATCTAATTGCTCCTTCCTCTCTCGTGCCCATTGAGCGTGCTCCTGTCTGATCTGGCGGTGTATCGTATCTTTCGTCTCGTGTGGTTTTCCATCTGAAGATCTTTCGTCTTTCGTCTTTCTTTTGTATTCCTCCACCAAGGTCCACCGAACCTGAAACGAGACGCGACTCTGGACGTTGAGAGGCGCCACGCCCGCAAGCTTGCACAGACATCTCATATTGTTTATTCATTCTATCACTATCGAACCCAAGCCGCGTCGGACAGTGTGTCGGATAGAAGAGGCAGCCATTCGCCTTGTTTGCATCTTTGCACACCCGTCACTGTCGCCCTATTCACTTCGCATTTCCGCCCCATCGAACCAAAGTGAAGTTGTCTGTGGTCGACGCACGAGGCGAAAGTCCAGTCCCTTCTTTACCACGGCCGGCGCCGACTCGGCTGCTACCATCCTCTTCTTCAGCATCGATTTCTTTTTTTTGGTCTCTTCTTTGTCCGCCGTCTTCTCCGTCAAACGGTTTTCGATCGACCTCGACTACTCTCGAAAAGCCCGGCTAGTGGATCGCTTACGTCAATGCGACCTACATAAGCCTTGTACATATACCACCCAAATTGTGTGCAATTGTGTGCTGGGTTTGGTGTTCTAGCCGGACTTCCAAACAGTCCTAGCTCCGCCGCCCGCCACCAGGCACCCGAACCGCGCGCGCCTCACGCGAGCTGCATCGATCGAGTATTTCGCAAGGGAGCTCGTTTGCCACCGACGACATACATTTCTTTTCTCTCTCTCCAAAACACCCAAAATCACCAAAACCGACCTCCTAATCGCTTCGACCCAGTCGTGTCGAGCTTGGTCGTCAAATGGTGGACTCAATGGACGACGAAAGCTGGCTGCTGTTGCATCCCATAGTAGGCGCCAGCAGCCTCGGCCTCGTCTTCCTGCTATCGCTCCCATCCTTCCGCCAGATCTACACCAAGGCTCGGTTTGCGCGACGAAATCGCGGCGCCCACGGCGATGGCACGTACGAAGTCGTTCCGCAGCTCTTTGAGAGCGCTGACGGAAAGGCTACCGCAGAGTCGGTGGCAGCATTCTCCGATCGGCAGCCTCGCCTTGGCGCCTACCTCAGCCTATTCCTCGGTCTCCAAGCATCCATCGCTGCGTCGATACTGGTGACGCTTCACACTGCACCGCCCACAGTCTTGGGCCGGCCTTGGCTTGCTACTTTTGGCAATTGGGCCGACATCCCTGCTTGGGCCCTCGTCTGCCTTCAATTGGTCAGCATCCCATCCAGAGAACAGTACGACCGCCGCTGGGCGCTCTCCATTGTCGCCTTCTTGTCGAGCGCCGTGCTGCTCGGCTCCCTCGGGTACCGGTATGGTTACGACATTGTTCAGATTTTGGCCGGTGCCGAAGAGGCCGGCGCAGATGGTTATGCTATTGGTACGGCCGTCTGCTGGCTCGTGCAGGTCCTAGCTGCACTGTCCGCTACTTTTTGTTTTGCCACCTTCCCTCATCGCCCGGACGTCTACTACAAGGACAATCTGGTCGACCAGCAGCATGCTGTGTCTATTCTCTCCCGCTTCAGCTTCAACTGGAACAAAATCGTGTTCGACATTGCCAACGCGCGGAAGCTGGAGCTCGAAGACCTACCCAACCTTGACGGCAACACTCGCTCGTCCTGTGTAAATGAGAGCTACCTCGCTCGCGGCGGCAGTGCTGGCGGTCCCAAGGGCCGTCTTTGGTGGCAGCTTTTATTGGCGTACAAATGGCCGTTGCTCCTGCAGTGGGCACTGACCTTTATCCGCTCGGTGCTAGCCCTCTTTCCCCAGTTTGTCATTTACCAGTTCCTCGAGGGCCTCGACAACCACGAGGGCGGCAACAAAGCCGCTAACCCCAAACTTTGGGGCTGGGTGATTGGTATTGGAGTCAGCCTGGTCCTCCAGATCTGGGTCGGCAGTGCCCAACGCTGGCTCACGTCCAGCCGTCTTGAGGCGCCCTTGAACTCGCTTGTCCAGACTCTCATCTTCCAAAAGGCCCTTCGCCTTGACGAAGCAGCCGATCCGGGACACAAGGTAGCCGAAGACGATGGCAAGCCTGGAAACAAGGACAAGAAGGGGTCTAAGAAGCCCGAAGGTGATGTCCGTCAGTCTGTTGTGAATCACATGAAACTTGATAGGTAAGCCTTTACAGACTTTAGTACATGTGTATGATGCTGCGTATGGTACGGATACTAACATCTGCAGTGGCCGTATGATGATATTTTGCACATACAACTACTGGTTCCCGCTTGCCATTTTTAAGCTGATTCTGGCCGGTTCTGTCCTTATCAAGCTTCTTGGCTGGAAGGCCTTCTTTTCTGGCTTCTCGTGTGCACTCTTGGTCTATCCCATCAGCCACGTCATGTCCAAAAAATATGCTAAGATCCAATTCGGTCTCATGAAGTACCGTGACGCCAAGGCTCACGTCTTGACGGAAGCCCTGCAGGGTATGCGCCAGATCAAGTACTCGGCCCTCGAACAGCTGTACGAGAAGAAAATCATCCAGAGCCGCAATGAAGAGCTGCGGCAGTTTTGGCGTGTCGCCAAATGGATGTGCTCACTCAGCTTTGTTATCAACACAGGACCCATCATGCTCTCTTGCATTTCCCTGGCAGTCTACACTTTTACGACACCGACCCACGTCCGTGCCTCGGTCATTTTCGCCTCTCTGGGCTTGTTTGACCAGCTTGACGAGGCCATCGGTTACCTGCCCCTTATCCAGGTGTACCTCATGGAGGCCTGGACGAGCTGTGTTCGTGTTGAAAAATACCTGAACCAACCCGACAAGGCACCTGTCGCCGACCCTGGTGACGGTGTTGTCTTTGAGAACGCCACTGTGCGCTGGCCTCGCGTTGAGGACTCTGATGTTCCTGCGAATGGCGAAACGCCTACACCCACACCCGCTTCGGCACCTGGATCTCCTCCTCCAGAGCAGTCTTCAGTCACAGATAATGCCAGCGCCATTGTTGCGCCTGAGGAGACCCGTTCCATCCTGCGTAATATCGATGTTGCCTTCCCCAACGGAGAGCTGAGCTTGATCACTGGCAAGACTGGCGCTGGAAAGAGTCTTCTCTTGGCCGCTATCCTCGGCGAGGTGAAGCTTTTGTCTGGCGACGTCCGGGTCCCGAAAGCCCCGCCTGTCTCTGTTATTGAGAGCCAGGATATCAACGAATGCAACTGGGTACTGCCATCGCTTACAGCCTTTGTCTCGCAGACACCCTGGGTTGAAAGCGGAACACTCAAAGACAACATTCTGTTTGGCATGCCGTACCGGGAAGGCCGGTATCGCAAAGTGCTGCAAGCCTGTGCTTTGGCAAAGGACATTGAACTTCTGGCCGACGGGGACGCGACCGAGGTCGGTCCCAAGGGCGTCACGCTTTCCGGCGGACAGCGGTGGCGTGTCGCACTTGCACGCGCCCTTTATTCTCGTGCTGGTATCCTCATTCTGGACGATGTCCTGAGCGCCGTCGATACGCATGTCGGCCGCATCATTGTCAACGAGGCCCTGACAGGCGATCTTGCCAAGGGTCGCACCCGGATCCTTGCCACTCATCACCCGGAAATGTGCATGGCCTTTGCTTCGTACCTTGTGCGCCTTGACAGTGGCCGTCTTGAGGGAGTCGAGAAGATCGAGCCCGACCAAGCCGCAGGACCATCTGCTGCAGTCTCCGCGTCTGTTGACGAAGAAGAAGAGCCAGCGGAAGGAGCTAGCAGTAGGGAAGCAGCAACAGAAGGCGACGCCGACAAGGCTGCCAGTGACAAGAAGAAGGATACTGAGGAGCGCGAGACTGGCCGTGTCAAGTCCCGGGTGTATCGTGAGTACATTCGTGCTAGTAACTCGCTGTTCCTTTGGCTGCTTATTCTCGCCCTCCTCATCACGAGTCGCCTGCTCGGCGTTGCCACCACTTGGTCTCTGAAGGAGCTTGCAGGTAGCTACGAGAGTGATCCCGCCGTCACCAGCCACCGGTTGTACTCTCAGACTGCCGAGCCCGAGTGGGACTGGCAGCTTCGCGCCCCGGTAGCCACTTTTCTTCCATCTGCTACCACGCAGCTTGCACCTGCGGACGACGATGCAGCGTACCGCAAGAAAATCATCTTCTGGATCACGGCCTATGTCATCTTCGACTACTCCACCCTTCTCATCAGCATCGCGCAGCAGTTGCTTATTATGTTCACTGGTCTGCGTGCTTCGCGGGTTCTGTTTGAGAAGATGACGCACTCTATCCTGCGTGCTCCTCTCAGCTGGATCGACAAGACCCCGACTGGTCGTGTCCTGAACCGCTTCACGTCCGATACGTTCACTGTGGATCGTCGCCTCGCCAGTGACTTGAGTTCGTTCCTTCAGAGTGCGATCGGCCTCGTGGTGATTATTGCCGCTAGGTTAGTATACTCCTTTGGTCGCCTGCTAGTTTAGCATTATCTTTGGTTCCGTTAACTGACTTCCTATAGTGTGTCCGTGTCGCCTTTCATCGTCATCTTCGGTGTCGGTTTGCTGTTTTTGTACGCTAGAATCGCCAATGTGTATATTGCGGCCGCCCGTGAGGCAAAGCGCATCAACTCTGTGGCACACTCGCCCGTGTATGACCAGTTCAGTTCTGTCCTGACGGGCCTGTCGACGATCCGCGCTTTCCACAGAACGGACTTCTACATGGACCGCGTCTTTGGCCTAATTGATAATGCCGCAAAGGCCAGCTGGGCGCTGCAGCTTCTCGCTCGCTGGATGAACTTCCGTATGGGCATGTTCGGCGCCGTATTTGTGACGGCCGTGGCTAGTTGCATCGTCTTTGGTAACGTCGAGGCGTCTCTTGCGGGCTTCGGATTAGTGTTTGCCCTCCGCTACACGAGTTCGCTGTCTCGGCTGCTCGCGAATGTTACCAGCATCGAACTCGGATTCAACGCGGCAGAGCGCATTCTCGAGTATATCGACATCGATACCGAGTCGGAGGGTGGACGTGATGTGCCTGCAGCATGGCCGACAAAGGGCCACGTTGAGGTTGAGAACCTGACCGTCAGCTATGGCCCAACTTTGCCTCCTGTTTTGAAGGAACTTAACTTTGAGGTGCAGCCCGGTGAGCGCATTGGTGTCGTGGGCCGCACGGGCGCAGGCAAATCGACTCTTGCTGCTGTCTTCTTCCGCCTTCTTGAGGCGCAGGAGGGCACCATTCGGATCGACAATATTGACATCTCGACTCTCAAACTGGACCAGCTTCGCAGCCGGCTGGCCATTATCCCTCAAGATCCGTTCTTGTTCTCGGGCACGCTGCGCTCGAACCTTGACTTGGAGGACGCGATTGATGATTACGACTTGCACCACGTGCTCAAGCGCGTCCACCTTGTCGAACCCCAGGCTGAGGACGATGCGCAGCCTGCTGGAGATACAGCTGACCCTGCCATTGACCCCATCGCCAGGGCCGAGCTCGTGGAGGACCATACTGGCGAAGAGGTTGCCCGTCTCCTGCCATCAAATGGTGAAGAGACTGCTGCTGAAGAAGACGCGGCCAACCCTGCCGATGCCACCGTTGTTGTTTCAGACTCGGCTACCGACGTGGGCTCGACATCAACACCCGAGGCGGGCAGCGGTGACAGCACAGCACAGGGCGGTAGCAACGCCAGCAATGCCAACGCCAGCGACGCCGGTAGTGTCGCCAAGAGTAGTAGCGCCAACAAGGACGACGAAGTCAACAGCTTCACCAACCTGGCCATGCCCATCTCCACGGGTGGCGGCAACCTGTCGCAGGGCCAGCGCCAGCTCGTGTGCCTGGCGCGTGCTCTCCTGACACGGCCCAAGATTGTTGTTTTGGACGAAGCCACCTCGGCCGTCGACCGCGGCACAGACAGTGCCATCCAGGAGTCGCTCCGCCGCGAGTTTGCCTCGGGGGGCTGCACCGTGCTTGTGATTGCCCACCGCCTGAGCACCGTCGTCGATTTCGACCGTCTTCTGGTTTTACAGGAAGGCCGTGTGGCCGAGATGGGAACGCCCCGCGAGTTGATGGAGCGTGGTATGGCGCTCGATGCGAAGCGGGCAGCTAAGGCCAAGGCGGCGGCTGAGGCTGGCCAGACAGAGCCAGCCGAGGAGGAGGCAGAACATGAGTCGGACGGTACGGGTGCTTTCTGGGAGCTGGCAAAGAAAAGTGCCGAGAAGGAGAAGCTGCTGGAAATGGTCTTTGGTGAGAACGCACCTACTATCGATGTATAAGTATAGAGACGAGAGATGTTAGGGGTAGACTTGGCCGGGCACAAAAAAGGGGGGGCCGCGGAGGCTTGACTGAAGACAAAACACAAACGGACCCGATAGACCGAAAATGAAACTATTTATGAAAATAAAGCAAAGATACTGCTTGGCCCATAGCCCTGTTTCAGTGAAACAAAGACCACTATCTGATTGATATTATTCCGCAGACCTCATATAGGCTGCTTGCCTGTCTTTTTGCAAACATGAGGAAGGAGCGATGCTGCGCCCAACCAGCAAATTTCCTATTGCGGAAAGAACAAGCCACTTGAGCCATCTGGCGACGAATCTCCGCACTGCACATTTTACGCCTTTACCACCAAAGGCTCTCGCCTATATAGACAAGATTTTAAGCATTTTGGCAGGAGAGCATCAGGGAGACAACTGAAGTCCCCCCAAGACATTCAAGTCACCGGGTAGTAGACTCGACCAACAAAGGGTGCCAAAGGCGATACCCTTTTGATCCCGAGTGCTTTGGTCACCAAGTATTTTGGTCTTATCTGCCCGAATGAGCATGGGATGTCCAAGCAATCACACCCTTGATGATCCCATCACCGGTCTCCACTGCGGCCCATTATCGACTTCCGCACAGCTCGAGCAATAAATGAGAAATGCCACAAGGAGCCACGATGTAGATTAGCTTTGTATTGTCGCCCAGAGCATGTTAATTATAGCCAGGGCTGGCGATACGCAATAGATGCTTTCGATGCTCTCGATGGTGAAGTAGATTGATTAAACAAATTCAAGAGTCACTAACGTGCCTATTACCACAATATGTGGCAAAACACAGAGCCCAAGACAGATGGAGCATCGTGGCCGTATGAGTCGGTATCTATCTGTCCATCTCCCTTTCGAGATGCCATCCTCGATGGCGGGAACTATGATATGACTGAGATGTATGTGACGTGGACAACATCGTAGTGCAAGCCTTGGGAGCTAGTCCGGCCCTTTCAGTTCTAGAAAGCTGCAGCGGTGTCGAAGGTGGTATTAGCGGTGGCGCCAGTTGTGATGCCGGCGGCGGTGCCTTGTCCTTGGGCGGCGTCTTCCCCTTGAAGGTTTCTGAAGGGGAGGTAAAACGCATCCCTTTGCCGTCTTATCTTTTCTCGCCCGGCCTCCTTTTTGGCTGCTGGCTTATCCACAAGGCCGACAAGAATCTCAGTCTCGGGACTGGCAACTTGGCCGTCAGGAACTGTCGCCTGCACCACGGCCTTGACCCTCTAGGCCAGCCGGTTGCCATCGACGAAGCGATGCTACCAACCTCGATCTAGGTCCGCCATTGCACGCTCCATATAAAATGGAGAGCAATTTTGACGTGCTGCCACTCTTTGCCTTTGCTCCTCGTCGTCCTTGTACCAGACTTGTTTGTTTGTAACTTTGTTGCGATGGTGAGCTAGTGCAAGGCTCGACGCATCGGCGTGGACAATGTTGTAGACAGACCTATCAGTTTTCAGTATGTATATAATGGGTTGGCATTCTTCGCCATAAAATCAGTTGCTGCTCACAAGGTGGTATCTGTTTGTGCCATTGTGTTGTGTTGATACTGTTGCAGCTGTTGTAGCTGGTCGCTGCTGGTGTTGGAATCGCTGATGTTGAAGCCGTGTCTCTTTTTTTGCTGATACAGCCTGTCCTTTTTTCGCTGCTCGTAGATGCATGAAGTATAATGGAGAATGAAATAACGGCCTTGGGCCTATCATTGAAGGGCTTTTTTTTGGGGGGGGGGGGGGGGGGGGGGGGGGGAAAAAAAGAAAAAAAAAAGTTTGGCTGTCGACGGACCAAAAAAAGGGGAATTTTAAAAACAAAAAAAACACCACCACCAATAGAAGTAAC
>JADHKQ010000081.1:0-21387 GCA_019925375.1 Sporothrix euskadiensis
CCGCCCCCGCCCCCCCCCCCCCCCCCCCCCCCCCCCCCCCCCCCCCCCCCCCCCCCCCCCCCCCCCCCCCCCCCCCCCCCAAAACAAGGTACGGAGTAAGGGGGCGGATGCGTTATTGGAAGCTCTTTCGACAACAAAGTCAACAAAAATGGAACTCAGTTTGGAAGATGAATCTTGCATGCACAACCCGCATCTTGCATAAAGAGTACAGTATCGCTGCGCTGTACGGAGTACTCGTCAACGGCTGTTTGCGAGTAAAACATGGGACGTGGAATAGCAGACGAAAGAGACTGGGGCAAGTTCTCAGGTCGGCGGGCCCCGAGCTGCAGCAGGACGAAAAGAGACAGCGTAAAAGAGGGGAAATTGTTATGGAAAGAAGCAGAAAAGAAGAGACGAACAAACCAGAGGGCACAATTGGGCACAATTTATATACTGTGTACGGAGTACTCCGTATTTCCCCAGCATAAATCATTACGGGATGGGAAGACGCTCAAGCTCGAAACAGACCAAAGGTTCGTGTGGCAGCAGGGAAGACGACGAGCAAGGGTTGGAGAGCCTCCACGCCCCCATATTTCTCGGTCAGCAAGCAAGCTAAACGTAGCCATGACGAGATGAACAGCTGCAAAAGAGCGAAAAGAGTGAAGAGAGTGAAATCAGACTGAGATACGCCTGGGGATGAGTGCACGCAAAATTACAAGGACGCCATGCAGGGACAGACTCCGAGAAACGAAAACTAGCATGGGCGAGCATCAGGGAAGCGTGCAAGCAATAAAGTCGTAGCTTCGGCCGGAGGATGCTGAAGATTGGGAAGAAAAGAGGAGACCGTGCTGACCGTGGAGGAGAGCATTGACGGGATGGTCTGGGCCCAAGGCAAAAAATGGACCACAAAAATCCAAAGAAAAGACAGGGGTCTCCTGTCAATATTGCCTGCCATTTTGGCAACACGACAAGGAGCGAGCCACATCGAGATGTACCCTAGAGCACTAGAGGCCTGGAGCAAGATTAGTAGAGTCGTAGGCGAGGAGCAAGAGGGATAGCGAGGAAGCAAACGAAGCAGACGAGTTTTTTCTGGTGTCGTTTTTGTCGTTTTTGAGTTGCTTGGCTTTCTTGCTGGCTTTCTTTCTTTCCTTGCGAATCTTTGGCTTCTCGACGAGCTTCCATTGAACATCCACTCACCGGTCTCGTCCTTCCTTTGCATTTTCTTTGCTCTTTTGTCATTCTCTCGTTACTTTTTGTCGTATCCAACCTCACAATATACTATTAACGGCCGACTGTTTACTGGAGCGACCTCTGGGTTTATTCCCTTTGTTTATATTTTTTGCTACCCAGCAGACGACATACGCAAGTTCGGCTGGCATAGTTGAGATAGTCGAGAGGTAGAGGAAGCAGAAGAAGCTGCAACACTCGTTGGATTCCCTCTTGAAATCTCATCATCCCACGCCACAATGAAGCCGAGATGCAACACCTCCGAGTCCGAGTCTGAGCCCAGCGGCAACAAGCTGCGGGCATCGCGGGCGGCACAGGATAGCGGATTGTCGGGCGTGTCGGTTGAAATGAATGCCTGGACGCGGCGGCACGGCAGCAGCCAGAGCAGCTACAATAACAACAACAACAACACCGGCTTCCCGCAGCCAAGGACACCCGATACCGCGACTGCACCCCTAGGACCATTGCCGATTGTGCCACCCCAAGCCACCTACCAGTCGGCTTATCGCTCGGCACCTCAGTCACCACGCCATTCGCCCCGGCATCACCACCAATCATCTCAACGAGCCTCTTCGTCTTCGTCACAAGATGGCCGTAACTCACAGCGAGGCTCCCGCGGTAACGGATCCACACGGCCGACGCCTATCCCGACTGTCGGTCTTGGCGGCGAGGAACTGTACTTTCCGCTCTCACCGGCACCGCCCAAGCGCAAGAGCGACACGGGCACGCGCTTGACACACGGCTCGGATAGTGACGTGCTTCCGCCTGACGACCGGAACTATCCTGTGCCCGCCTTCAACCCGGCACAGTTCCAGCTACCGCCACAACAGGAGCCGCTGCCAACGCTTCAGCCATATCGCCAACAGCAGCAGCCATCCGGTACGCACTTGCGGATCATCCATGCGTCCACGACCGGACCACCATCCATCTACTGGTCTGATGATGGCGCCAGCAATCTTGACAGCACGGGTGGTGGCAACGGAGCTGAGACTGCCACCATCGCCACATCCACCAACCCTTCAGCATTCACATTCTACCGGGAAGGAACACCGCCTCCCGGTGGCCGCGACTTGAGCGACGACGACGACGACGATGACGAGAACGACACTATCCAGAACGAGAAGTTTGGCCGCCGCCCCTCGCAGTTTCGTGAGATTGGCCTGGCCGTGTCTGGCAGGCGCGGCAGCAAGCAGCAAAAGACGACCGAATCCAGTGCACGGGCAGCGGCCGGCGGTGGCGGCGGCGGCGGCGGCGGAAATGGTCGCCGCCCCGGTGAGGTCGATTACGACGATGACGATGACGAAGGTGGCATGAACCGCGAGGAGCGTGATCTGGCCGAATTTGAGTTTGTCAACGGCCGCTACGTGCCGCCTGGTCTGCGCGATGGCCGTATGCCTGGCCGCAAGCCTGTGTCAGAAAACCACGAGGACGACGATGGTAGCTACTACGGACGCAACCGGACCGGTCGCCAGTTCTGGTATGTGGCCGCTATCATTTTCTTTGTTATTCTTGTCGTGGCTGTCGGCGTCGGTGTTGGCGCTGGCATCGGCCTGTCTAAGAAGAACAGCCACCATGTCCCAACCACACCGACGACCGATGCAACCACAACGGCCAGTGCAGCCCTTTCGGCTTCGGCCACGGCAACTGCTGTTTTGTCCGGGTCTGCCTCTGCTTCGGCCACTGCGTCCACTGCGGCTTCTGCCACCTCGTCCTCCGCCACCTCCGCGTCCACCTCTCTTACTGACTGCCCTGCCGCCAATGGCACTACCTACAAGGTGCCTGGCTCGAGTACATTGTTCCTGCGTCTCTGCGGTATCGACTACTCTGGCACTGGCGCCGCCGTCGACCTCTCTCACCTCCCTGCTACCGGCATGGACGACTGCATGAACAACTGTGCCGGCACATCGGGATGCACTGCCTGCGGCTGGGGCCCGGCCAACAGCAGCACTACCAGCAGTGGTGCTGGCAGCTCCGGCTTTGAGGAGTCGGGCAAGAACTTCCAGTGCTATATGAAGAGTACGCTGGGAAGTGCCAAGACGGCTGTCAAGGCAGAGAGTGACTGGTGTTTTGCCATCATTCAGTAATGTGTAGGCGATGGCAGATGGCAAGTGGCAGATGGCGACGGTGGCGACTGAAATCACAGCGAGGCGTTTTTTTTTTTTTTTCAACCCTTTTTTACTGCAGCACAACTGTTGTCTTCACGCATTTCTTATGATACCCTTTGCACTCTTTCAGAGTACCACACTACCATATTGTCACATTACATACAACTTTATAGTTACATGCCGACCGTCATTCCTTCGTTAAGGCGGCGACGCACTCTACTCGTACAAACGTTTAATGCTATTTCCCATTCTTCTTCTTTGAACTCGCCAGGGAGGTCGGCCAGCTCTTTTGCCTTTAAAATCGCGACGAAACAAACCCACCGCATGATCGATCATGGGTTTTTTAATTGAAAACACACACAAACACACAAACACACAAGATATCGACGGCTTCCTGGAATTCATTCTTCAGATAGATCTCAAGGGTGTTTCTTTTCAGTGGAGTTCACCAACCGGGACATTTCTGCTCTGATGGGGCTGCTGGAGAATTGCTATCCCTGCGGGCCCTGTCATCGGAACGAAGAAATACGTGGGCATATGGATCATATGGAGCACGAAAAAACAAAACCTGAACAGGGCCAAACATAGAATTAAAAACAAAAGACGGCCGAGAACTCGAAAGACAAGAGCCACCTCGTGGCCTTTGCATGCACAAGGGGGTCCTTTGGCGCGATATCACGTCGCGTCCGCGTCTTGTCTCTTCACGACTTCCTGCGGAGTACGGAGTATTCTTTAACATTTTGATTTGTTTACATACTCTTCGCTACGCCGTACTATTTGTATATCGAGTATTTACATTCTACGACGTACAACGTACGCCTTTTAACAATGACCGCTCTTTCCTTTCAGTTTAATGTTGCGTCAAGTCCCATCTCGTGGCAAGAGCTACCCACTCGTTCTTGCCCCTGCTCCCGTCGTGCATAAGGCCCTTTTGGGAAGGAGGGATCTTGCATAACGCACGTTTTTCATGTCGGAATAAAGAAGTACTTATTAACGTTGATAGGATTTCTGTTTGCACTTGTCAAAGATCCTTATGGGCCAAGCTCAGCCGGGGCTCAGCCGGGGCTCAGTTCGATTAAATGAAGACGAACAATCGTTCTTCTTATCGACTTCAATTGACTTCAAATATTATTATAATAGAAGAGCTTATCAACAAAATAGTACTCCGTAAATCGCGCCGTATTGTTCTTGCCTGGTTTCCATCGCTTTTGCAAGTTGCTCCTTCCTTACAAGTACGACATGTGGGTCTTTCCTTCATAACCATAACCTCCTGTCTCCTTGCTTCCTCTTGCTGCGTGTCTCGATTCGCGTCCTGGTTTGGTCTCTTTTTGCTTCTTTTCTAAACTCTCGCCATTGTGCCATTTCTCCCAAATCCAACAAACTTCAACTCCCACGCATGTGCGCCATGCAGCACTCGAGTAAAAAGGGCCCTGTCAGGCCGCCTCGCACAGTTACATCGACACATGCATTGGTGCGGGCACCGTACCCCTATCGCAACCAGTGACGGGCCTCTCTCGCACACCACAAAACGGATCAGAGAAATACAGAGAACGATGTGGCAAAACGGCAGTCAACCTGTTGGTGTGCTTTTCTGGCCACAGAGCGAAAAGAGCAAAGGGCGTGCAGCTTGCATGCAGCTGCTCTGAGTCGAGCATGTCTCACACTCACCGTCCCCGAAAAGCAGCCTTCGGGCATCCTACGAGAACGACATTCATCAGATGATCGAAAAAAAGAACTGGCATCGAGGTGACGGTCTTGGCTCTCCGGGCTCCGGAGTCATTGTCGTACTGTATATGCTTATGATCTTCGTTCGGTCCAAGCACACATAGGTCGCAACTGACCGGGTCGTTTTGCACATGAAGTCTCTCGGGCTTGATCACCCTTGCATCGTCTTGATCGCTCCGGGAACCTGTTCCAGCCTCGATCAGCCGTTCCAAGAACGAGTTCCAATTATGAAAACTAGTACTACACGGTAACCGTGTACTTATCTGCTCTGAGGCATCTTCTTAGGTAAGCTCGTCCGCGAGTGCATTTCCCAAAAACGGGTTTACGAAGTACGAAAGCTTTATGTCAATAAACTTGGGTCTGTTGAGCCCGGTCGTGATCCAAGAATAGCCGTTCTCAACCCAGGAAGCCACAGGGGGTATACGAGAGATGCACCAAGGAAATAAGAAATCGTCCGGCTCTCAGATAAGTTAACTCCAGACCGGAGTACAAGCCGAAGGAGCTTTGAGGCTTCATCGTCATGTGCCCTTTTGAAAGTGCCATTGCCATGCGACGTTGGACCAACAAAGCTGCGACAACAACCACAGTTCTGTTGCCATGACTGACTTTTTATCTCATTTTTTCTTTTCTGTCCTAGACATCTCGACTTGCACTCGTTTCGTGTACTGTGCAACTGTCACACGCACAACCACATTTTTGTGCAATTCTAGTCCGTTCCCACGCTGTCCTGTGATGTTGCCGGATGCTAGCCCTTTGACTGCTGCTCGACTCAGGGGCAAGCTGCAAATCTTAGCATAATTGGGTTGGCCCGTGCATGGAACAAAAGCACCAAAAACCACCCTTTGCTAAACCCAATTCGTCCTGGGGCCAGTCTGCCGCGCTGACCCGTCGTGCTCGCCGCACGGAGGGGCGAAGAGAGAAGCAAGGGGCGTGGGATGGGAAGAATAGGGAAATCAGGGGTATCCCATTCGCAAATCACCGTTGAGTACGAACGTACGAACGATACGATAAAGAAAGCGAGACCAGAAGCAAGAAAGCAAGACGCAGCTGCACCATCGCAACCAAAACGTCGAGCACAACGCCCCCCATTTTCTCCACGGAAAGAAGCAAATCAACAAAAGTGACGAGCTTCCCCCAGTCGACAGAACCACCTTTTCTCCCTTCCAGACTTTCTCCATATCTTCTCTTCCCCGGTTCATTCGCCAAATAAATCCAAGGTGCAAAAGACACCGTACGCAGCATCCACGCCCAAATCGCATTTTGCATTTCTGGTCGACTTTGCACTGTCGCGTTGTCGCATTATTATCGCGACCCAGTCTTCGCGTCTTCACGTCTTCACGCATCTTCCCCCTTCTCTTGCAAGGATCCAAAGCAACTACAGGTACGTCGTAGGCAGTGCCCACTTGACTCTCGCCCACCGTGCAGAGCTTGCCCCATCACAATCTTAGCTGCTTGCCCACTGCCTTGTGCCTTTGTCTGCCTTATTTTCTCCTTTTACGCTGTTGCCCTCCGCCGTGTTAATTTCCCCCCTCCACCTGCTCTGTCAGATCCTGGTGGCTCGTCCTCTGCCCGGGTCCCGGTACAGTGTTTCTCTCGTGGCCTGGCCAGCAGAAAGTGTAGCAAAGCGGACCGTCCACCGGCTTCGATTCTTATTCTATTTTTCTCTCTCACATTCTTTTCCCACCTCTCACGTTCTCGTCTGTTTCTTGTCTGCCGTCTTATTCTCTTACTCTTTTAGAGTCTTTCTGCCGCGTTCTCTGCATCTGCATTCGCTTTGACCAGCAAGACTGACAACAACCTGCATGCCGAGTTTTAGAACGGACGTCAATGCTCCTCACCTCAAGCTAGCGGTGCCCGCTGCAACGCACTGTCTTGCGATTCCACCTGCACCACCACACCACCACTACCACCACCATCACAGCCGACTGGCTTGGAGGACGACTACTTCCTCTTCCTCCCGCAGCAGCGCCTCTTGCCTGTCTCAGTCTCTCCAGCCGCCGCCCAATTTCCTCCCTCGCATCGAACGACTGCGTCTCTAGCTTCTGCAAAGAGTTGTCTAGTCGACAGACGGCCCCAGGTCACTTGCCTGCGTCAAGGAACGGCGCACCGTCACATCTCCTTTTTTCCTTTTCTTTTTCCTTCTCTCCCGCGCCTCGCTCATAGCACTGTAAGGAAAGGACTGCGCACAAAAGAAAAGCAAGACACAAATTCCCGACTCACGCGTGTGCGCAGCAAGCATTGCCCGCCTGACATCGCCCGTCTAGAACTGTGTAGAGAGTTCCTCTCCTGTTGGCGGCCTGCCCCCTTTCTTGAGGCACAACCTGCGCTCGGCCAAAGCGCGCCTGCTTACGCAAAGTACGATACAGATACCCTCAAACAGTTATTCGCACGGAAGAGTTCCCTCCGTACTTTTGCACCTCTTGCGAACGGAGCACACCTGAGACTCAAACCTCTTTTCTACCATCTTACTCCGTACATTTCTTTCCCTCTACCTCCATCTTGGTTTGACATTGTGTGCCCGTGCCTGCACCAAAATACTCCGGACTAGTCTTTAGTGGACACCGATGCAGGTGCAAATTGCTCCAATATCGCTTTCTGCTGGCGCATCGGCCCCAACCCAAGCTGTTCTTTATTGACCGCCCCGAGCCTGCTCTATTTTGGTCATCTGGGTCATCAGACGGAAAACAAGGAAGAGTACTCTAAAACACGAGGCCAAGCAGTCAGGAAACAGTCCGTCATGGAGTCCTCTTCGAGTACATCTGCTGTTCCAGCGATTCCTCCCGTTCCCTCCACGCCTCCTATCCCGAGACAGACACACCAGCAGGCTCGCCGAAAGAACATTGCCTCGTCTTCCTCCGCGCCCTCAATCTCACGAAATCTTCCTTCCTCTCACGGCACAGCCATCTCGCCCGCCTCGCCCGAAGTCATCTCGTCCTTGATCACGAGTCTGTCAATCATCTCGAAGCCTACCAGCTCTCACTTTGACAGTCCCTTTGGCACATCGCCCGACCTTCTCAGCCCCGGCTCCGTCCCTCATTCACCAACCGGTGGCTCCTTTGGTGTTGACTACGGTGCCTTTGTCCGGGCAGCCGAGGCTGAACCCGTCGACGACAGCACGCCTTTGGACGAGCTCGCCGCGAGCCCTCCAGTCATCCGAACCGCCAAACCTCCGAGCGGCTTCTCGCCTCTCACTGCGCCCAAGTCTCCTGCCAAAGAACCGTCGAGCTCGGGTGGTCTCAAGTCGCTGTTATCTGGCCGCAGCAGCTCGCGCCCGTCGTCCAAGGGTTCATTGGCGTCGCGGGATGCAGATACCCAGAGCATAGGAAACGTCTCTATTGAGCGCGGCGCAGTGTCTCCCGTTCCCGAGCTTCGACGACGGTCATCGCAAGACAGCTGGGGCAAGAAGTCGGGCCGTGCCCAAAAAGGCCTCATGTATATGAGCAGTAAAGAACGCCTCCGCGAAAAGGAGGCCGAGAAAAAGCGCTCCAGCATTGGCGGTGCAAGCGATCGGATGAGCATCAATAGTGGCGCCGCGTCGCGGGCCGATCCATTCTTGGCAGAAACACCCATCAGTGAAGAAACCCATCCCGACTCTCCCAACAACAGAGATGCCGCCCGTCCCTCGCTCGACAATGGCGCACCTAGCCCGCGGCCCATCCCGACTCGCGACTCCAGCCTACACAAAACTGGTCCCAATGCCGGCAAGCGGCCAGCACGGCGCTCGTCCAAGCAGAAGCCTGACGCTCCGACAAGCAACACGATTCACGAACTCGACGAGCATCACTTCAACAAGTTTGCGAGCGCCGGGCAGCGCTCCGACTCCACGAGAAATAGAACGCAAGAACAACAAAAGCAGCAGCCTTCTGAATCTCAGTCTCAGTCGCAGACACAATATCCATACTACTCGCAACCAGAAACAAAGGTCGAGCCATCATCATCATACTATCGGAAAGAGTCAACGCAAGAGGTCGCCGGCGAAAGCAGCGAGGACCCAAGACGGGCACAGCGGCCAAGCGGGGGCCAACGGCCCGGCGAGTCCAGGTCGTTCTCCCTGACCTCCAACAATCTTGCTCTCAACAGCGCCTCCAACAGTGCCACTCCGGAGGAAGATATGGAGGATGGTGCACCTTTCCCCGCTGTTGCCCAAGGCAGGCGGCGCGACCACAGTCTTGATGGTCGCCGCCGCTCCAGCCGGAACAGCGCCGACCCTATGGACATGAAGCGTTCCGGCTCGAAGCTGAAGAGACTGTCTGGCCCACTCGGCAGAGACGACAAGTCCATGCTGTCTGTAATCGAAGGCAGCCGCAGCGGAAGAACATCCGCTGAAGATACCCATGTCGTCTACGAGCGGCCCGAGAGTGCAGACAGCGTCGACGATGCCGTTGAGGCGTATCTCTGCTCTCCCAGACTGTCACAAAAGATCCGCCACCCGCAGACGGGCCGCATCATCTCCTTCTCGGAGGTCGGTGACAGTGAGGGCTCGGCTGTCTTCTGCTGTGTCGGCATGGGCTTGACGCGCTACATTATGGCTTTCTATGATGAGCTCGCCTTGACACTCAAGCTTCGCTTGATCACGCCGGATCGGCCAGGTGTCGGCGACAGTGAGCCTTACGCGGACGGCACTGCAACACCATTGGGCTGGCCAGGTATGCCGACGGTCTCCAACCTCCTTTTCAATTTCATTCTTTTTTTTTCTAACCATTGTCTTTCATAGATGACGTATACGCAATCTGCCAAGCTCTCAAAATCACAAAGTTTTCTATTCTCGCCCACTCGGCCGGTGCCATCTATGCCTTGGCGACAGCACTCCGTATGCCCCAGCACATTCGCGGCCGCATCCACCTCCTCGCACCCTGGATTCCGCCATCACAAATGTCCGTGTTCGGCTCCTCCGCTCAGACACCACTACCTCCGACAAATGCCATCCCGACCTCCCAGCGTATCCTGCGCGCCCTGCCCACCCCCTTCCTGAAAGCAGCCAACTCTAGCTTCATGTCTGCCACGAGCAGCTCAA
Organism: Sporothrix euskadiensis; assembly: GCA_019925375.1. Taxonomy (NCBI): domain Eukaryota; kingdom Fungi; phylum Ascomycota; class Sordariomycetes; order Ophiostomatales; family Ophiostomataceae; genus Sporothrix; species Sporothrix euskadiensis. Next base: position 10,051 of record JADHKQ010000081.1, read on the forward strand.
TCACTTCGAGTCTCCCCAAGACGCCAAAGCGGAAGCGGAAGTCGAACGCCAACCTGGCCAAGGAGCGTGAGAAGGATGCCCACAAGAACAACCCGCTGCCGCTCGATAATAAGGAGAACGTTCTGGCCGCACGCAAGGCTACTGGCGATGCGTCAGGCTCATCTCCGCCGAAGGAGTTTAATTCGATCGAAGAGATGGACCGCCTCCGGCTACATGGCGCTTCCCCGGGCGCTGGTGCAGGCCCGGTTGTGCACAGAAAATCAGCGTCAGGTGCTTCTGGCTCGGGAGCAATGATGTCAGCGCGTGAGGCGCGTGAGGCTGCTGTTTTGGCTGCTGCCGACGCCGCCATCGCTGACCGCGAACGCCAGGCAACATACGACACGCGCCTGACCCATGCCATCTGGGACCTGGCTACTACGGGCGCCAACCCTGCCGTCGACTTGCTCGTCTGTCTCGAGCGCCGCCACACTATCGGTTTCCGCTACGTGGATATTACGCGCCCCGTGATCATCCACCACGGCTCGCGCGACACGCGTGTGCCCGTTGAGAACGTGCGCTGGCTGGGCAAGACCATGCGTCGCTGTGAGGTGCGCGTGCTAGAGGGCGAGGGCCACGGCCTGATGGCCAGTGCGGCTGTCATGGGCGGCGTTCTCATGGAGATTGCAAAAGAGTGGGAAGACTGGGGCCGTCTCACCAACTCCAGCCGAACCCGCGACGGCATGCGCGAAGAACGTGGGCGCCGTGGTACCATTGGCCTGGCCAGGTAAAACCCGAGGTTCTTAAAAGAACCAGACTTTCTCAACGACGCTCCTATTACTGTACCTTTCCTTTTCTAATTTTGATTTCACTTTTATTTGAGGGTCGCAGCTTTAGCTGTCTTGCTGTTTTGTATGTCTTTTACAGGTGGGATTCTTTTTTGGCTGGTTTTGCGGCAAACGCTTTCACTTTCTTAATATTATTGAAAACATACGGGGACTTTCATGTGGTGGAGGTTAATGCAAGATAGACTCAAAAGGTTCATTTATACTCCTTTATACATATACGATCGATTCATAAGCAAGCACTAACAAAACACATTCACAAGAAACCCTATTCGAGTCCACTAAGTCGAAGGGTACTTCTCGCCTTAGTTCCACTAATTTTACCGTGTTAGCAAACAAGTTGATTCTTTAAAATATCATGCATCAGATGGAAGGGGAAAACGTACATGCTCGACAATGCACCCGGCATCCCACCGGTAGCGGTCGACTACTTCGCCCAGGCCGCCAGCCTTGTACTTGAGCCACCCAAAGTTGCCCTTGAACGTTGTACGGAGGACCGTGATGCTTTGCGAGACCCAGATAGGACTGAGGATGCCCCATGCCGACGCGGCGCCGTTCTTGGCTGCAGGGTTGTGGTTCTGGACAGGATATTAATATGAGAATCAAAAGATGTTGACATAGAGAAGGTCGGTGCCAGCTTACAATGTAGCCCTCCGAAATTCCGAAATGTAGGTAAACGCCTCGGTGATGTTCTTGGTGACAAGAAACGCATGCGCAAACTGATCGAGTCGCGCTTTGGTGGCAGCCTCGTCGGGCGGCGGACTCATGGGCTGGCACGGTGGAGGTTCAGCGAGGGCGGCGGCATCAATGTTGTCCAAATCGCGAAAGTGGTGTTTGTAGGTGGCTTTGTCGAGCTGTTTCGTGTGCGAGGGGACCTTTTTTTTGTCGTCCTTGTTTTGCGAGTGTGTACGGTCCGGCGATCAAATTACCCGAAGTCTGTGTCCAACGATCTTTAGTCAACGATGCTTTTTCAGTGCGTACTTACCGGAAAGTTCTAGTAAAGAATAAAACAGAAAGTTGTATGGACACAACAGGTTAACAATTTCGAGCCCAAGGCTCAATTCTGATTCAACTGAAGCAAAACCTGTAAAATATTGGGGGGGAAATAAAATAAAATAGAATAGCATCAAACCAAAAACAGAAATACTTTCTCAAAGTTTTTTCTTTTTAAAAAAAGGCATAACTGTAGCACATTTCAAGACGCAAACCAACTCAGCTTTACACAAAGCAAAATGTATATTCAAAAAAGATTGACCAAACGCTGCTGGGTATCTGTATCCACTAGAGACCTCGGATAGAGAAGCAAAAGACCAGATTCAAGCCCAAATGAATGAAGCTGCAAAAAAGACGACCAACCAAGCAAAAATAGTATGTAAACAGCCGGGAAAAAGAAATTAGAATAGAAACAGAAACAGAAACAGAGAAAAAAGAGAAAAAATTGAAGAAAATCTTACACGCTGAAAATGGCAAAGCGATTAGAACATATCGTCGTCGTCAAGTGCGACATCCCACTTCCTCGGCGAAAGCTTGCGCATCTTCTTCGGACTCCCGTTGCCGTTGCTCGCAGTTGACTTGACAGACGCCCCACTAGGACGGCCGCTGGGACGACCCATGATGGTGTCGGCGCCGTCCTCGCTCATCCGAAGCCTCTCCATCTTTCGTCGAAGGCTCTCGCTGGCCTTGTCAAGGGCCTTGTCGGCAGCGCTGACTGCAGCAGTGTGTCTGTCGACAGCTTGGCGGCCGGTGGATACTGGCGTCGAAGCACCTGGCGAGGCCGTCGGAAGATCGTCGCGCTCCCGAAGCGGCTTGCGCTTTGAAGGTGACCGACCAGTGAGCTCACGCTTCAGGACTGCAACCTCGCGACGAAGACGCTCGTTCTCCTCCTCGAGATTCTCCACCAGGACATTCTCCTTGTCTTCGTGGTCGCAACGACCGCCGCTGCCAAGGTTATTTTCGTCGTTTTCCGTGTTCTGGAGACGCTCCATAACCTCGACCTTGCGATCCCAGTGCTCCTCGCCGCGCTCCTTCTCGACCTCGAGACTCGCCTTCCACCGGGCCATCTCGACAGCCAAACGCTGCTCAAATTCAATGGCACAGTCCTCGCGGATTTCCTGCTCCTGCTCCAGCATCCGGTCTGTCATGGAGAGAAGATGAGATTCGGCCTCAAGGCGCTTCTCGGACTCCTGCTCCAGAGATGCCCTCAGGTAATCAATCTCCTCCGACATGCGAGAAATCTCCAAGGCGGCAATTTCCATCGTGACATGGTCTTCCGAGGATGCGTTGCTGATCGGCGAGAATGCCCGATTATGAGGAACCGAGTTAGAAGTGCTTCCGGGCGGGAAGAAGGGCCGGTGGTGATGCACTGCATTGTTTCCAACATGGTGGCCAAGGCCACTGCTAGCTGTGCTAATGGTGGACAGTGGCGGTGACGAGCTGAAGGGAGCTTGCTGCGAGTTTGCCTGCGCAGAACCCATAATCGTCTGTGTGATGGATGGAATGCGTGGAACGGTAATCTCGCGAGCAAGGGCGCTGTAGCGCAGAATCTGTGATGTGGCATTAAAATCGCCATGAGGGTCGGCAGTGACAATCATAACGGCCTTTTGAGGATTCCGACGCACGGATTGGCCGAAATGCGACGACTGCATGGAGGCTGAGGGGAAGGAGTTGGAGAAAAGTAGTTCGGTGAGTTTGCATTGGCGGAAGGGTACCATGTTTGGCTGTGACATGTGTTAGCGGACAAAATAAAAAAAATAAAAATCGCAAAGACAGTATTGATGGAGCACTCTTACCTTGCTCGAGCCGCCGACATCGCTCTGCATCTGCAAGCACTGTCCGAGATACATGAGGCTCTCGTTGATCTTGCCAGCCTCGGCAAGAGTGGCGCCGGCGGTCTTTGCGTCACGGGCTCTTTCGCTGCCAGCAAGGTCAACGATCGTCAACACGTTACCAGTCCATGGGTCCGACTCGGCGTGGTGACCATGCGTAGAGCGCTTCTTGACCTCGATACAAACGAAGCCGTGGCTGCGAGAACTGACGCTGTTGCTGCCCGTACCGGCCACACGACGCTCGTGCAGACCAGCCTCAAGCACCAGGAGCGCTTGGTTGAGGTTACTGCAGATGATCTTGCGCAGGCCAGCAACAACCTTCCGGTCAGGCGAAAGCTCGGTGCTCTTGAACAGAAGTGGCCGGCGACGGTATTCCTTGGTGGCAACCGACTTGATAGGAGGCGTCAGAAGGTCAAAGATGCGGTCGTTGTAGACCTCGTACATAGACACAAGTACGGTATACTGCGAGCCCGGGTCGCTGCTGACATTGACGCTGCTGATATCAGGCTGCTGTGGGAAAGCCGATGGCCGGTTGAGAAGACGGCGGGGGGTTGGTGGCGGCGGTGCACCTGCTGGCGGATAGTCGCCCTGTAGGAAGAGAGGTTTAGCATTCATGTGTTTTCTGTGTTTGGACGACGCTGCCGTGGACGTCATAAAGCGTCTGGCTGTAGATGGAGTCTTGGCATAGGCCGGTCTCGTTCTGTTGTCTTCTTTCCGCATCATCTCAAGCCCGCATCTTGCTACGGCTGTTTGATTGGCCGGTGTTGTTGGCACCGGCTCTGGAGTTGTGCTTGTTGGAGAGACTTTGTAGTCTTCGCGTTGGACAATTCGAACGCTGGCATGCCGAAGCCGTGGAGTCTCAGGTCCACTGGGACTCGGACTGGTTGGAAACATGCCTGGAATGGGTAGCCCACTGAGACTACTGTGGTTTCCAGGCAATGCGTCTTCATCTTGTTGTTGCAGCCTCGGGGGCAGAGGCGCGTCAGGGAGACCACAAGGAGATGGGGGTCGTACGATCATGGGAGTGGGTGCACGCGAGCTGTAGCGAGATGGCCCAGATGCGTCAGTGTAGACCGAGTCGAGGAAGGTCGATGCTGTGTAAATAGTCGCATCGGACGCGTCCGACGCATTGATCGAAGCTTCGAGAGAAGGGGATGTCGAGCAGTCGGCAATGTTTTGGCCGATCGAGCGGAAGAGAACGTCGAGGGTGAGCTGAGTCAGGCCGCGTTGCGAGCGAGAACCGAGAATAGTATGCGACTGTACGTGACAGTGTTAGTACCGCGATGTTTAGGAGTGCTTGCGATGCCATTTTGTTTTTGCTGCCGCCATCTTACCTTTCCGGAACCTGTGACGCCGAGTGTAGCAAGCAGCGCATCGGTACCCTCGCCGCCATGAGGCGCGAGGACGCCCTCAACTAACGGGACAACATTTGTGCAGTGAAATACATCGAGCTGGCTGGCGTCTTCCTCGAACACTTGAGTGAAGCAGAACTTCTCAATCGCTCGCCGCCGGTCGTTGGGCGGATTCAGGCGAATGTGTGTCGGCGCTGTTGACGGCGCGTCTGTTGCTGGCGGCTCAACATCAAGAACGCGATCAGTCGCACTGGCACCCGCTTGTGGTGGCCGCAGCCGAAGATAGACCTGGAACAGGCTGTGTGATTTCGAGGCCGACGGAAGCGAGTCCATCGTGAAAGTGTGAAAGTGCTGAAAAAGAAAACCGGGCGCACGACTGTGTTGATTTGCGATGGAAATGGTGTTAAATGCGAAGTAAGTATGACAATAAATGCGGAGATGCAGAGTATTAGAAATGTAAAAGTATGTCGAATGTTACGTCCGCGATGCAAAAAGTTGATGTTGGACAGCAGATGATTGTGGTTGATTGCATCTCGGTGAATCAAAACAGCACATCTAGATGCACACACAGCTTGAGAGCTTGGACCCGACAACCAGGCCCCGTATATTTACTCTTTCCTAATTCGGAATGCATAGCTTACCGGGCAACGCCCCTACCGATAAGATAAGACGGACCCACTAAAAAGTTTTTTGATCTGGAGTCCAAATTTTTTTGGAACCTAAGGCCAAGGGATGACGGCGACCCCGCATTGGCTGGAATTTGTTAGGGGTTCTGCCTACAAAATAACAGGCGTAGCAATCAGAGCATCTCGCGAAATGGTATTGCTTTGTACACAGTACTTTTGGCTGGAAAAGTTCCAAAGGGCATTTACAAAATGAGGGCGAGAATCCTCGTACTGGATGGAAACAAATTTGGCACGTGCAACTGCTGTACGTGTCCGTTGCAAATGGTTGCAAGGCTGGCCGATGGTCTTGTCACTCTACGGCGTATTGAGCACACTGTTGGTTGCGCCTGCCCCCACAGATACAAGGCTCCTCCCACATCACACTCATTGAAGAGTTCAACTGACTCATCTCGGCTGCGGTGACTCTTTTCTTCCTTGCGAGGTACGTCGTACTTGAATCTGGTCCGGAAGGAGGGATTGTCTAAATGCAAGCACAGGATTGGTCGCCCTGCAGAAGTCTTGTATCGCTCTTTCCTGACGGCACCCTCGCACGGACGAGGACAGATTTGAGGCTGTCATTTGACTGGCAAAACTTCCTCGCCTAGGACGCCTTAAATGACAGTAGCTTATTGGCTTTCTTTGAAAACACTTTTCCTACCAGAGAAGGAAAAAAACAGCACGCAAACTGACCGAGTTATTCTTGGGCGACGCGAGCGGTGGCGCTAACAAATTCCGCGGCCGGACCTCCCGGTGGATACCGGCGACATCATTGGCGCCTTTAGTGCATCACCACTCTAAATAGTATGGCGATAGTGGCCATCATTGCCCCTTTGTCCAGTGGAGCAGCAAAGTTTTCTACGAAAAGCTGCTGTTTGCAGGTTGCCTGGGCTTGGAGCGAGGAGGCTGTTCAGAGGTGGTGGTGGTGCTCCGCTGGCATCTGGAGACCCGATGCCAACTAAAAAGTGCCCTGTCCATCCACTTTGTAGCAACAAGGAAGAAAGTCGAAGAATCCTGTGCATTCTACCTCGTAAGATACGTTGTAATATTTCCTGCCTTGATTCGGGGTCCTGTGGGCTGGCCTATTTTGTATGCACAGCAGCGGAGATCAGACACGGCAGGCGGTCCTGGGCAAGCTGTCTGGGAACTCGCGGGAAACGGGCAAGTGCAAAGAACGAGGAAGTCTCGGCGGGTTTAATGACTGCACTTTAAAAGGTACATTGATACATGCTACTTTAAAAATCGATGATTGGGACACCCCGATTGCTCTACCCCGCGATGCTCCGTGTATTTTGTTTTGGCACTGTAAATGTGCTTTTTCAAGTCGTCTCCCTCTCTCCAGCTGTTTTCTAACAGCCACGTCGTCGCGCGTCGTTGCAGCGTCGAGATATGCTCTTGGGTGAAATGGCGGTGTACTTGGACTTGGTCGACATGTCGCTTGCTTGCTCCTGCCTTTGCATCTGCTGCGCCGTCTCAAAGGAAAGGGGGACCCGCTGTTACAACATGGCGGGAAGTAGCCGTGCTAATGGGACGGAGCAGCCAATGGACAGCGGAGAGTCGTCCGGTTGTTCGCCCTTTCCCTTCTTGTGGGAAGGAGCGAAGCGACGGGTGTCCAAATCCTAACTACAGCGTGCAGCCTGCATGTGTGCACTCCTTGCTTCGTAAATTCCTCAAGTGGACGGCCGTTTTTGGAATCGCCCGTTGGGCGAGCTGCGACGGCAGGCGCGATGGGTGTATTGCTGGCTGTATCGATCGTTCTTGCCCCAGGCATTGGACATTGGACCACGACTGCCATTGTGCCTCGACTGAGAAGAGCTGGCAGGAGGTACCCTCTACATAGCCCTGATTATTTTGCAATGTTTTGTGATTTGTGACTTGTGTTGTTCAAAAGTAAAGCATGTGCTACGTAGACTCCTGGCCTCTATGACACGCCGATTTTGCATATCCGTTGGTACAGAGCAATTCAGCAGTCGAGGTGTTCTGTCACCAAATCTCCCGCTAGCATTTAGTGCCACCATAGTGTACGTCGTACATGCGCTGATACGTCTGCCCAGAAAAAAAGTTAGAGGGAAGGAGATAGAAAAGTGGGACCCTCGAAAGAAATATCTTTTCCACCGCCGCCATTTCTCACCATCTCTTTTCGTCTTCTCCTTCCCTCTTCATCTTCACCATCAAACAAACACAACCCCTCCACCAGACAACGAAGTCGACCTACTGCTCAGAGCACCAGAAACCACACAATAAACCTAGTCGAGAATTTCCCAAGATGTATACCGCCGTCGCTGAGCTGTAAATGCCCACTGTGGGACGCTGCCTTCCTTCTCTTCCATTCCGTCGACGAATGTGATCGAGGGGGAGGGCAGCGTTCTGCAGTCCCGCAGTTTCAACGACCGTCTTCAAACCAAGATCTTTGCCAAATTCCTTTTCTCGACTCGAGTTTAACCCCCTCCAGGCCTTGTCGCTGCCCTGGGACCACGACCAACCTCGATTTTTCACCATTCGTGGCTCTCCTGGACATCTAAAAAAGTTTTGCCTCCCTCGCGACAAACGCTTCGAATTCTGATACAACCCAACGTGCTTCAACAAGACCGCTTCCGAACCTCAGCTTTATTTCCTACCTTCTATTTCCTATTCCTTATTTCTTTTGTGTCCTCCTAGACCGACCCTCTCCTTTATTCTCTATCCCATCATCTCTATTCTTCATCTCTCGAGATATCCTTGGCCGCCCTCTTCCATCTTGAAGTCTACCACACCCCAATCAGCCACCCAAACAAGCTTCTCCGATTTGATATCGAGTTACTTTGACCCTATCTTATTTCTTCATCCCTTTCCACCCAAACAGACGGCAAACGCTGTGTCCCGCCAAGTGACGAACAGCCCCGTTTCCAACCTTTTTATTCACCGCCAATTTTTTTGTGCGGCACTACCCCTGCAGGATATCCCGTTTTCCCCCTCACGGAACGATTTACCCCTGCACACCATGCCTCGAAACATTCGCCGCAAGGCTGCGCCAGCCAAGTCCAAGCGTCGGCGGGACTCCGACACTTCTTCCTCTCTCGATCTTTCCTCCGACGGCGGATACTCAGCACTGGGCGAAGTCAGCGACTCCGAAGATGACGACGAGGAGGATGTCTATGCGGCCGAGGAGAAGCACATAATTCAGGCCGTGACCAAGTCTCGTCACGCACCTTCTCCCCGGCCCCCTGTCCAGAATGAAGAAGAAGACGCAGATGAAGAGGAAGCAGGCGGCGCTGGCAGCGACGAGGACGACGAGGACGACGAGGACGATGACGACGAGGACGACTTGGAAGAGCTGGACGATGCCGACTTCACCGAGTTCGCTCTCCAGGAAAACGCCAACGGCGCAAACGATGACACCCTGACTGGCAAGGCCAAGTTTGCAGACGATGGTGCCAGCTGGAACGGCGTTTCCGAGTCGGATGCCAACCAGGCTGGCGGCGCTGCCATCCCCGCAAAACGCCAGGTCCGTTTCGCCGGTGTCCCCGACAGCGACAGTGACTCCACCGCCAGTGACGTGTCTGTTCACGACAGCCAGTTCTTCCCCGACATTTTTGTCGAGCAGGGCTCGCTCGACCCAGGCTTCCGCCGCGAGATCGAACACGATTCCGACTCGTCGGTGAGCTCGTCCTTCTGGGACTACAGCTCGGGCTACGGCCACGACCAAGAGCCGCTTCTGACCTTCTCGGACGCCGACCTGCTCGCTGCCGAGCTTCCCGATCCTAATGCAGATGTCTTTCCCCAGGCTCTTGCAGATGAGGATGACAAGAAAGAGAAGGATGACGACGAGGAGGATGGCGAACTTGACGGCTACGAAAGTGAGTTTGAGCCAAGTGAACGTTGTGCCTTCTTCTGCGCAGGCGACACAATGCAGTTTCTGCATGATTGTTTTTTGTTACTAACACGTTTGTCCCAGCCGATGGTGACACTACCGAGGATGAGGAGCCACAGCACATCCCTCTCCGGCGGAAACTGGCCCGCCGCATCGAGCTTATCGACAGCGACGAGGAATTTTCCGACTCCGACTCGGATGCAGAGGTTGCACACCGCCACGGCCAGCCTCGTGCAAGACGCTTTGTCCTGACCCCCAGACGCTGCAAGCGGCCTATTGCCTTTATTCACCCGCACACCGGCAAGATGGTCATCTACACACCCGAGAGACCCGTCCAGCAGCATCAGCCGCCGCTGGACATCATGTCTGACCCGCTCTTCAACCTGAACTTCAACCTACCCCCTCCCGGAGACGATCTAACCCAGTCCTCCCCGCTCATGAGCAACTCGTCGACTCTGATGATGGGTGCCATGATCTCCTCCAATACGTTTGGCGACTATATGCAGACACAGCATGTTGGCCCCATTGAGGCATTCTTCCCCAGTCTCGGCTCGGACCTTCTTATCGAGGACAGCGATTTCTCTGGCGAGTACATTGATGACGACGGCGAGTCGAATCTCCGCATCGAGGACTTCATCCAGTTTGACCGTAACCCGGCCGACGGAGTTGAACAGACCGAAGCTGTTGATCCAGCCGACGAGTTGTTTGACCTGTCGGTCCCGGCTAGCATGCCAAGCGACAATTTGTTCCTCGATGTGGACAGCGGTGTGCCAAACGAAGACGATGCCCCGACACCGTTGGCAACTCCCATGGGTCCTCCGGCCAGCCGCCGCCCATCGTTTGCCGCCAGCAGCTCAATCGGTGCCGATGACGAACTGGAGGACAACAACGCTGGCGAGGAGGACGATGCCATACCTCCTTTGCTCGCGCACTTTGGCAAGAACTCAAACGCCGTCGGTGCTTTCCGCCTCAATCAAATCAACCAGCAGCTGATCTACAGTAGCAAGGCAACAGCTGACTCGCTGGCTTTTTCGGGGCCCTACACCGTGGGCACTCTGCGTGGTATTAGGAACGGCAGTCTCGAGGCTGTTGCCACGCCCATCACACCGCCACGGCGACCAAAGCAGCGTACGAGCGTGAGCGGCTTTGCCGACTTCAACGTACAGAGCCCCCAGGAGTCGCCGGCACAGAAACGCAAGGCCTCGAGCGCAATGGCCGACACCGCTGCGGCGGCTCACAAGCGCCAACGCAGCATCAATGATATTGGCGACGTCTTTTTGTAGCACAATTGGGCCGCCTGGGATCCTGATTATGACGACTTCTGTCAGCCTCACCCTCTCTTACCGATATAATTTGCCAATTACACGACCACACCATATTGCGGACCGAATAGAATAACTACAAGCTTGGATCTCACCATCTGTTACTCTTTTCCACGATACTTTTTTTTTGTTCCCCGACACTGCTTTTTTCGACTATGTTTTATCAATCAACCGCCTCCCCTCAATGACGACGATAATAATGAACCATGTTCTCCTTGCACCTCCTTTCCCGACCTACGACTACGGCGGTCTGAGCTTACTTCTTTCGTTCTTTCTTCTCTGCCTGAATAGAAGAGATCGAATTTAGACAACGCGAGCATCAATACCGGCTTTAAACATCTCTTGTTTCTAGAACATACGGGGCATTCGTTCATTCATTATCGGAACATTACGGACTTTAAAGGAGACTCTAGTTTCCAAGGGACGAGGCTGGCTAGATACCACGATCTAATGAGCAACGTCTATGCTTTACCCGTGTACTGGGGGGGGGGGGGGGGCGGGGCGG
>JADHKQ010000082.1:0-16427 GCA_019925375.1 Sporothrix euskadiensis
TTTCAGGGGCACGTGCCGTGTGCACACGTCGTCTGCCTTGGCTGGTGGTCTCTCGCCTTACGCCGTTGGCCGCCACCCGACACCCCCCCCCCCCCCCCCCCCCCAGCGGCCTTGTATCGTATGCGCCCAGTCTTATTAATCTCACGCTTCTCTCTTCTCCATACGTAGACGAGACACGGACAAAAGAGATGATTTTATAGTTTAGTCATGCACGAAAGCTCTCGTATATGAGCCCTACCCCCTTTCGCGACTTTATTGTGACGCGCTTGGCTACTCATACACAAACTATCACATCAACTTGAAGCTGACCTCATGCACGGGTCAAACGGACCCATATTCTGATAAACAAAAAACCCTACAAGAGTGAACTCAAGTGGGCCAAGTATCAAGGTTTATTCTCTTGAGTTTTCTCTGAGTTTTAATTCAATTGAATATACTCCGCATTCATTGTATTGTGGTTTTTCCCAAGGCTTTTTCGCAATGTTGCGAAGTCGTTTGTTTTCATTCGTGACGGCTTGCGGAGTAGGTGCCGCCCGAAACAAAACAGCACGCGGCAGGGCTGAAGGTGGGCCGTGCTTGACGAGGCCAGGGCTCGTTCTGGCCTAATTATGGGCGACCTGTGTTCCTTGATTTCATGGAAGTGCCGTCCTCTGCAACTACAACATCGGAGACTATCATCTTGCCTTGCTTGTGAATACGTCAGAAAATGTCTTTTTTTGGATTTCTATCAAGCTTTATTCATATTCATATTTTTGTAAGTTTTTTTCTTCGTCCTTACTCTGCGGCTTTCCTTTTTCGTCCTTCGTTATACCACCCACGGGCACGCCGTAGTTCGGCTGCAAGGGGACTGGGGCATATACGGCGACGATGCCGTCATGTGCGGACGCAACTCTCTCACTTGGACGGAATGGCTCACCAGAGTGTTGAGAAAGACCGAAAACTCCTTTGAGCGTCCATTTCTATGAAGCGATGCTGTCGCTTTCATGTCATCACGGTGTTGTTCTATCTGTATGTCACATTGTGCTGTGTTGTTCTTGTTGTTTATTCTTCATCTTAACTCTACACCCCCCACCCGATTTTAAGCATCTTGAAGAGCTATTTACGCTTTCAAGATTTGCGTGCTGTTTTCTCTGTCAAATATAACATTCCAACGACATCTCAAGACCAACACTGGCCATCTCAAGTTTGAGACCCATGATATCAATATTTGTCGTGTTGAGAACAATTGCCGTTCTAATAGGCTCCGTGCCAAGACACCGTCCTAACAACTTACACAAGTCACGCAATCCTTCCAAGGCGACCAAGGACGTCGGGCACTGGCCAAGATGATCCGATTCACCAACGGCGAACATTGGCAGATGCTGGGCAGTGATATCGCAATCGCCAGACCAGACTCTTAGGGGCATCGTGCCAGTGCAAAGCCACAGCGTATACGAGCAAGAGCCGAGTTACAATGGCCGAGCTAGTAGGAGGAGTCCCCCCAGCTCAATCCCCCGCTCGGTCCTTTTCATGTCGTCGGACGTGATATTCATACAGTTGCCGACCTGTCTTGAGAATGATGAAGGAGGTGCAACCAGGCAGCATCGCCTATTGTTTAGCTATCACAGCCGCGCGGGTCACTGAAAAAGAAGACACACTTGCAAGTGCCGCTTCGGAGGGATACCAGTAGCAAACAGCAAATTTCAGGGATTTGAACCTCCAAAGTTGACCAGTTCACAAGGCCTAGACTAACCGCTCAAAGACGGCAACCTATCGACAAATTAGGGAAGTTTGGGGCTCAAACACAGATGGCAAAGGCCCAAACTTCAGGAGCAAACAGCATGGCTATCCCAACCTGGCTATGGGCTTTCATTGAATCACTGTATTGAGTGGAAGGAGGCTCCAAACAAAACGAGATCAACAGCATCAGACGCCAAAGTTGCTATGACGGCACAGGCTTCATCGCACTCGGTCGTCCGTGCATCGCCAGACGTGTCCGTTGCGTGCTGGTAAAGACACGACACATTGAGCGCTTCCGCATCCGCGTTTTCATTTCACGATTGTATCATACACGTAGACGGCGAGTCGGTCAACCCACAGTTCGGCGATGGTGAAAAGAAAAGAAAAGAAAAGAGACGAAAACATGAGCGATTGGTAGAACATGCACCGTGAGGTGTCTCGGCCATGATAAACTCTTTGTATTTGTGAATTAAACACTCTTACCTCTTACACGTGCCGCTCTTTTATCTTTAATCTCTAAATCGTTCAACAATCTAATCAAAACACCATCCCATCCTCTTTATCTTTTATCTCTCATTTGAACCCCTCACCTACTATTCGTACGACACTAGGGGCCGTTCTCTCTTGATATACGGACAACGCAGGGTCAGAGGAGGAAGGAGAAGGCTTCGCCCGTCCCCCGGCGCCCGACATTTTGCCTATTTTCCGATGCCTTTTTCGTCGTGCACCTGATACCGCACCTTGCCCCATCCCGCGCCTATTCTTCACACCTTCATGCCACGCTTGCTTTAACGCTTGCGTTGATGACTTTTATCTCTGCCTCTCACTAAGTTGTACCTGGGATCAATTTCTCAAGACTCCGAATGAAAGGGGAGCGACCAGAAATAAAGTGTGCGATTCTCTCCGGAATGGTACGACTTGAACGTGACCGTGCCTGCCTGTCAGCTGTTTTCCGACAATCAACTCTCTCTCTCTTCTCTCTCTGTCTCGCAGGCCATCTCTCCGACGGCCGTCTCATTCCTGTATCCGGGACATTTAATGCCCGTTGTCGTCGATATTATCGAGGCTAAAGGCAAACAGGAGTATCACGACGCCGAGCGGGTGATAGACAACAATGCGATTCGAGACCAGCACAGCTCACTTTGGTGCACTTTTCACGTAACTGAAAAAAAAAAGGAACAGCAAGGCCTCACAACGGACTAAAGATTTGAAATTTTGAATCACCAAAAATATTATAAAAACAGGATTGTAAAACACAATTGTCTCTTTCATTTTCTATTGATAGTGATACATAAATGTAGCAGCCGGTACCAGCTATTCGTCCCCTTTCGCGTAGTTGATATCCATATCCACTGAGAAGGCTGTAACGGGAAGCTGTTGGAGAAGTTTTGCGAGACGATTCTCGACAAATTGCTCAATCATCCTCATCCTCTTTGTCTGCATCCCTTCGGATGCCCTGGTCTGTTCAACGGCTGCCTTTGATATGGACGTACGGAGTACGGTTGCATTGTGTGTCTTTCGCCTCTCACATCCCTTTCATTCTTTCATTCTTCCATCCTTCATCCTTCATTCTTTCATCCTTTCATCCTTTCAACCTTTCACTCTTTCAACCTTTCAACGGCTGTCTCACTTTGTAAATTCCGGGCGCAACGTCTTTCCTTTTCAGTTTATGTCGCAATACAAGTCCTTCGACTTGCAACTTTCTGCTTGTCCAACCCCGATCGAGCGTCCATTTTGCCTCTCATCTTTTATTCCATGATTTGTCAACTGCCTTGGGCTTGTTGGATGTCTGGCCCAACTCGCTTCCTGTGCATGCCGAATCCTTCATGCCCCTCTCTCGTCCATCCTAGTTTAGCGGTACGGCATGGCGGCATCACGCAACTGCCAATGTAGGCAGAGTTGTACGAAAAAGTTCCTCGAAAAAACCTTGCCCTGTCCATTCTTTGATTCCTTTGATTCTCACTCTGAGCTCTGCTTTCTTTCGAGTTTTCTGCTCCCTTTTCCCAAACCTTGCCAGCCAGGGTAGGATCGTTCTACGTAGCCGGGTCAGTCTCTGTTTTGCTCCGGGCACCATGCCACTTCTCGAGATACCTGTCAAAATTTCTCGCATTCGCTCTCAACGTCTGCATGCGCCTTGCCTCGGCCTCACTGACCCTGCATTCCACTCGAGCCTTTTAAGATGAGTTTCCTGAAGAGGAGAAATGCTTCTTTTCATTCTCTGTCTACGATCCTTCTGGCCACGAGCCGACCACGAAGGAACTCAACTTGGACCCATCTTTTTTTTTGATATATACGAGATGTACATATTCCGCTAGCATCAAAAGAGAAGGCCAAGGAGGGGAGGAGGAGCACAACCAAGACGAAAAGACGCACAACAACATGGCTGCCCAAACAGTTGTACAGGTTGTACTCACACCCTTCTATCTTTCTATCATTTCTTTATGCTTCCAAACTGCAGGAGTTGTCGGCGATGCCAATCTTTTCTTGGACATAGCCTTCATGTCCGCGCTATGCTCTGTCTCGCAACTCGGACTTTCTGCCTTCCTGCCTTGTTGCCGTCAACTTTCTGATATCCTCGTGTTTCTAGCGACTATGGAGACTCGTCTGCGCTCTTCTTTTTCCTTTTTTTTCCCTTCTTTTTCTTTTCTTTTACGCATCCACTCGCGCGGCCATGCCGAGTGGCCATGCCGGGGGGCGGGGCAGTTTTAAGAGGCAAGGAGACAGGCCAGGAGACAAACGAGAAGGAACGTCGTAGAGGTGCCTTGCAGTAGCTTGTATTCCAGGCATAGAAAGGGTGTGTAACAGAGACGACAAGGGGAGTGTCGCACGTCGGGCGTCGGACCAGTTGTCTCTACTGTCTCTGCTGTCTTTTTGGATAACAAAAGAGTTGAAAGGAGACATACAAAGTTGCCATATCATCTAATCCATTGTGCACTGTCAAGCAATATAGACCTTGATGCACGTTCCGCGATTGCTGCGTTTGTGATCCGGACCCGTGTTGACAATTCAACCCTTTTGTCCTGTGAACTGTTTGTACAACAACAACAACAACAACAACAACAACCCCCCGCGGCAGCCCAGCAAGATAGTTCAGTCTGTTTTTCGCCTTCAGCCTTTCTGGGTGATAGGGCGGGGTGGAGCTCCGAGAAACACTTGTGAGTTGTCAACTCGGAGCAGTTGCCTCTTTGTGGACAATGCGCACTCTTTTACGTTGTACTGCTGGGCCAAGCAGAGGAATAAAGAAATAGACGAGAACTGCTTATTGCCTGCGTTTGCATCAGTGCGCCTAGCCGTTGTAGGGCCGCTTGGCCGGGAATGGTCAAAAGAATCGTAATACGCGAGTTGACATGTAAAAACCTGTCTGTTGTTGATAGAGACTCTCCCACATCAGAAGTGCGGGAAAGGAGGGTTATTTGGCAATTCATTGACAACTGTATCGAGATATACATTTTGAAGTTGATATCTTCATGTGCTCACGAGTTTCCTCGGTTACTCTTTCTTCTACTATCTTACAACCCTGTGGACTTGGCATCCCTTTATTCAAAGATACAGCCACGATCGGGTTGAAAGACGAGCATAATCAAGGGACATTTACAAGCTTTCAACCGGCCGTGAGTCCAGGGCCAGAAGATCAGTTGTTCGGAGTGTTTATGTTTATCCAGAGCGTCTAGGGTATCAGGACCGCTCGCCGTCGTCATTCAAAGAAGGGCAGGTCTTGCGAGTTTAATGAGATGAGGGAAACAGCGACAGATGACAGATGACAGACAACGACGTGCTCAAACGGGCAACTCCATCGTAAAAACACCTGGAGCTCTATTATCGGTGATTTTAGCCCGCAGTGGTGATTCTTGGCCGTTTTGATAGTCAACCTTTACGATCTCATCCTCATCCCGTTGCTTTCTTTTTCCTGGACCTTTTGTTTGACGTGCTTATTCTTCAGCATTTCAGCCCAGCGTGTGCACGTCCACACTTATTATGCTATCACAGCTATTTATTCCCATATCCCTTGATTCACAGGCTACCCTAACAGCTCGGTAGCCCCGCAGGATTCCATTTCCATCCCCTCCACTCCTCTCACTTGTTCAACCTTGTATGTAATTTCTTTGTTGTCAACGATGCTAACTCCCCATACGACAGATGCAGGCGATCAAATATGCAGGGTCGTTTTAACTTGCATACACTAGGAAGGGAAGAGCCCACATGTTTACCGTTGTGGAAGCTTCCGTTGTGGACTTAGTGGGAAGGAATACGTCGTGCTCTGTGCTTCCTTGTCAAACATCCCATGTCGTGCTTTGCAAACTTGACAGCCCGTGGGGCCCGCCTTCTCATTCTTTCCCAGCCCTGCGGGCATCTGGAGTATGCAATACGTCGCGGCCGACGATATTTTCAGCTGTTTCCCTGTCTTTTCGTCGTTTCGTATATGAAAAACAAATCGGGCTACAGACTTGCCTGCCCTGTCTTTCTTCTTTCACTGCCATACGGAGTATTGTGCCTTTGTCTTATTACCTCCCCGTTCGCACTACGGGCAAAAGCCCGTTCGGCACACGCCAGAGCAGCAGCTCCAGTCCATGAAAGCCAAGGCCAAGCAAGTCCAGGGCCAAGTGGTAAGGCCGGTGCCAGGGCCCGCTGCTCAATTCTGGTGGCCTCTTTATTTCCTTTGTTGTCCGTCTTGTAGATCGTGTAATCGTTCCGTCTGTCCGTCTGACATTGCTCCCGTAGTCCCACCGTGTCCGGTTGAAATTTAGGGTGAGAAGGACAAACATTGAGAGGGTTGATAGGCAGAGCTAACAGAGCTCGCTGGGGGGGTATACCCCCGTAGTCTGCCCGGGGAAAGGATGGATGCTCTTTTGCTCTTTCTGTTGTCTTTCTGTTGTCTTGAATCTTTTTGCCTTCAACGGCCACCAAGTCCCACGTCTCAATACGAGTACAACTGTCGCACGCACTGTTTAAAGTGGCCACCACGAAGCGACCCTGTAGCAGTAGACAGCATCGGACAACAATGGGACAGTCACATAGCATTCCCGTTGCAAAGCAGCAACCGTATAGGAGACCGTCGTATTTCTGAGCTTCTTTGTTGTTCTCGAGATACTGTTGCATGTTTTTTGCATGCTTTTTGCATGCTTCCGTTTTTCTCAGAGCTTTGATAAACATTTGCTATCTCAACTGCACGTACCCTCCCCAGACTGCCTGAAAGCCTTAATTACATGCCTCCCTGTATCTCGGCAGTTTAGCGCACCACAGTGCAAGTCTGTAGCTTTTTGCAGTGCAGTCCAGTCTTGTCTCTTGATTGCTTCTTGGACAGTTTGATCCTCCTTTGGTCCTTCATCTGGCCTGGTTATTGTCCAAGCTTGTTAGTGTCCCTATGTTTTCTTTTTCTTGCTCGCATACTTGCACTATACACAGTATACGCCACAGTACAACGTATCTTTTCTTTCATCTTTGCCCTGCTAGAGATCGTTTCTTTTTGCTAAAGAAAACAGCTCACCATAGTTCGACAGGACTCGGGAAGGAGGGATGCCGAGAAAGGAAATCCACAGCAGACAAAGAAGAGTCGTGAGAGCCAGCAAGACAAGAAAATCAGTGGGAAAGAAGAGGGGCACAGCACGAATATCCTTCCTTTGAACAGGACGCAATTGCGCAACAAAAAGACAGAAAGCAAAAAAGGGCTGGTGATAATCCGTAGATCCGCAAATCATCCGTTTAGCTACTCCGTACAGTAACTCTCATGATGCGCCGCACCGTACTGCACCGTGTCTCGCGAGGGCAAATAATGCCACGGCTTCTTTCCTTTCACGCTCTGGTGAGGTTTTTTGGCAGGCTTTTTTGGCGTTGTCAGCTCGAGTCTTTCACCAGTTTTCTTTGTTCATGGATTTTGCGCTGCCCTCCCCCTCTGCCCCTCTCTGTCTACAGTTGTAGGCCAAGGTAGCATCGTTTTGAGAGCTATTTTAGCAGATAGTGGTGCTCTTTTCGTAGCCCTACAAGACTCTACAATATTGGGTAAATAAAACAGATCACCGTAAGGATGTAGAAGAAAAAGAAACGACAAAGAAAGGCCACGAAGGATGCCACCAAGGCCATCCCTGAAAAAGCATTAAAGCTCGATCGAGAGAGGCAACAATCAAGGCAAAACGAAAATCACAAATAGAAGCATTGAGTTTGAAACAAAGCCAACCTAGGCTGACAGTCAGAACGGCCACGGCATGCTTTGGAGGATGTAAGAAAATGTAAGAAAAAGAAGAGTATAATAGCACCTACACAACCTGAAAACCCAAGAAAACCCCATAAAATGATAAAGATAAAGAAAGCAGTCCACAGAACAAAGCTGTGTTGCCTCCCTTGGCTCTTTGCAGATGGAGCTTGTCACTACCTTTGATTGTAGATTGACTTTGCCATACAAGATGTATCAAATCTACTTGTCTACCTATCACAATGGCTCGAGACGGCTTTTACGGTTTGTGGATCTGGATCGTGGGGCGGGGAAGATGCCCAGAGCATCCGGCCGTTCGCCTTACACCCAGAGCCCCCCCAAAACACGCCAGTTCTCCTCATTAAATTCGTTTTGTCTCCTTTTTGTCGTGCTATAGGTCGACGGACCCTCCTCGGCATCGCAGGCCAGTCTCCTCTAGATATCCACACGGACCGCGAACGTTGACGCTGTCAAAGCCACTTTTCTTTTCACTTATTTTTTTTTGTCTAGATTATCCCTCTCCTTCTTGCTCTTTTCTTTTCCTTTCTCTCTTCTTGGTTTCAACTGTTTCATAAACTCTTACTCTTGCATATTCTTTCGCCCTTCACTGTCATCTTGGCTTAACGTACCGTCGTCGTTCGCGGCATATTCTGCTTCCCTTCTTATCATTCGCCCCTTTGTGATGCGATAGACCGGCCTCTTGGCTAGTCACTTACACATATTTTTACCTGCACTTTTTTCCATTTGACACGCTTCTCCCGCGAAGCTTGGCGGTGTATCACCATCAACCAGATTGCGTGATAGTAGATCGCAAGAGACCAACCGGCGCTCTAACGTCGTTGACGAAACTGAAAGTGAGGCCATTAGACAATCAAGAAATCTGGTTATTTCCAGTTCTTGCGAGCACGGATACATTGACAATTGTGGATGCGGTCTAAGGTTTGCCATCGCGTCTGTCCCTTGTCTGGAACGGTCAATATCTTGCGCGCACCGCGCCTCATGTGCTCTCCAGAACCCACATCGTTACCCGCCCATCTTCACCTCCATCTCTACATATCTCAGTCTATCCATCTATTCTAGATCCAGATCTTGTCCCTTGCTCGGCGTTAAACTGTCATTCTTGGAGAACATGATAGCGAAGACACGACGCCCGTGGCAAGTTCAAGCAGGCACAGGAGTTAAAACAGGCACATGAGTTAAAAGATGGGAGGGGGAAAAGTTGGCCATCTAGAGCTGGTCCAGGGACAGTAATGACAAAATAATCAGCTCATTGTTGACCGGCCGGGCTGTGCTCCGTCCGTTAAGGTTAATCGAGGGCGGGTGGAGGGCGAAACTGCCACTCCCCTTTGCCTCCCCCTTGAGTCGCCTTTTTTCTCTCTCCCATTTCTCCTGTTTTTCCTGCCCTTTTCCACCAAGTAGTCGTATCGGAGGTGGCGGGCAGTTGAAGCTTTTGCTGTAGGCGTTGGCTGGAGCTATGGACCTACTGGGGGGCTGTAGGGTTGGGTGTTGAAG
The DNA here is from genome assembly GCA_019925375.1 of Sporothrix euskadiensis. NCBI lineage: Eukaryota > Fungi > Ascomycota > Sordariomycetes > Ophiostomatales > Ophiostomataceae > Sporothrix > Sporothrix euskadiensis. Next base: position 9,419 of record JADHKQ010000082.1, read on the forward strand.
AGTTGCGGCTCTGCTCTAATCTAGAGTTCACTTCCCAAAAAAGGGCGCCAAATGCCGATCCTGCAGCACTGAGGGAAAACGCCTACCTCGATATCAAACGACTCTGTAAGTAAACGCAACCTGGCATCCATCTACGGCACTCCAACGATATAGAAAGAGACAATGGAGATAAAAACAACACAGCAACATAGCACCGGATTGGCCAATTTGAAGAACAATAGGACGGGAGCCTTCTAGCCGAATATTTTTGCCACCCCAATGTCTGTTGGCTCTAGGTGATACTCTCGGCATCTGATTTATTTGGTGTGCTTTTTTCCGACTTTTGTCAATTTTCTTCTAGATCCCTCTGAGCAGTTTTCCATGGACATTTTGGGATGGGGGAAAATCATCAACAACAGCGCCGTCCATCAGACCTTTTCTCTCGCCTCGTTTCCCTTGCGGGGGGATACTGTCTTTGGCCTCGCGTGTTTCCATGGCTTTTCTCTGGGGATGAGGCTGTTGGGTGTAAGAAATGCACTGAAGGTCTGTTGGCGCCGAGAATCCTCCAGATATGTTCGCCTCTAGCTCTGATATTTCGCTTGTGTACTGTGCCCCTATAACTGCCGACGGCCATCCAGTGAACGATCAATGACGCACAGTTGTACTATGGCATCGATGCCCTCTATCATGCGCAAGTTTTGAAGTTCCTGAGGCTGAACCTGGACGTCAACCACGGTCGCTCTTTCCATATATGATACCACTTTTGACGGGGACTCCGAAAGCCTAAATGATACGCGGTGCAAGGGCATCCGGCAGGTACGATGCACTGTTTGTTGATTCTGGGAGGAAGCTGCGACCGACCGACTGCCGGGATTACGTATGCTCATCAGTTCGTGATTGTCGTCCCCTGGAAGGTGCCCTGGGTTGCTCTTTTCGTGACCAGCAGCTACTTAGCTTCTTAGGGCGGGTAGCAGCGGGGCCGGGCTTGCCTTGCCGGACTTTCGCGCTGGGCGTTATTTGTTAGCACTAGCACTGTGAGCTTCAGCAGCTTCCATGAAAGCATTTTGCGCCTGACTGCGCCTCGAGAGCAGTTCTGCAAAAAAATAATACAAAAATACTACAGAAAAAAGAGGGGGAATTGAAGAAATTACGGGTACCAATGACGTCTCGAAATCAGCACCTGCTGTATACGTAAAAGCCTACGAATATTCATACGAAGTGAAGCATCTAGCGAGACCTGGATCGCCGCTAAAGCTCTGGACCCAAACGGGTGCTAGAGGACCATTTCAGCGGATGGGAGAGGTAATTGAGGAAAGAAGAGGAGAGAGGAGGAGGAGAGGCATTAGTGGCGAGGGGGGCGAGCGAGGAGACTCGATTCTGCCAAGTCCGTCTTACACTCAACTAAAAGACAATGGAGGGCACGTGTTCGGGCGCTCTGGGCATACTGGACACACTGGACATTGGCCTCAGTCGCTCTTTCTTCTTTCTCCGGTATGGCTGGGACCTGTTCTCACAGCTAGACTGCTCGTTTAATTATGTAATCGGCTCGAGCTTCGTCAAGTATACTTCGCTCTCTCGCGTCCTCGACACCCTCAACTTCTGTCTCTCGAGCTTCCACGCCGTCGCCGGATTCGCCTGCCTGTCTCGTCTTGCTCTTGCCTCTCGTCCTGACTTGTCTCTGCCTGTCTCAAGCTGTTTCGATTTGTTCTCCCTTTCTTTGTCTGTTCCTGGTGTCCAAGGTATCTGCCCAGATTTGATACTTTCGTCGTTATCGGCTTGCCTTTTTTTGCATGCTCTTGGATCTTCTTGCGTTTTCACGTGAATGCCGATGGCGTTATCAGTCGACATGTTGTTCGTATGTCTTATCGCCTTTGTCCTCGATACAGTTGCCGAATTCTGGACTTTTCTTGGCCCCCTTCAACCTCTTGGTAGAGCTGTTTTATCATCTTCCGGAGCTCCCTCTTCCTCGTCATCGTCTCTGGCCAGACCAGGCCATTCTTCCTTTGTGTGCCATTTTTGCCCGCTTAGCGGGAAGCACGGGCGCCAAAATGGAAACGTTAACCACAGCTAAAATCGTATCACTGTCTGTTGGCTTTAAGATATTTAGCTTGTCTGCTGTTGCTTCCTCCTCTAACAAGCTACTGCAAGCTTGCACCAGCATAAACAAAAGAGATAGAAACAATCAGAAGGCACAAAAGAGGAAGGTCTCTTTACTCTCTTTCCCAAGCCTTGGAGCTGCTCGGCATGGCAAAGAAAGCTGAACGCAACAGATTGAAGCTCGGATCCTTTGCTTGCTTTTTTCCTCGTCAACTTGATGTCATTTTCGGCATCGTTTTCATCAGAGACACCACTTTTTCAAGCTCTCAATCTCCACCTCCTTCTGAAGCTGCGTCTGAGATGCTTGGGCTTGCCTGAGCTTGCATCCTTTGAGTGTATGCACTGTTTTTCCATTTACCTGCGGTGCAAGTCGTTACGAGCCTTAATACTGCTTGCGTCGTTGTGCATTATATCCACTGCGCGCGGGTTCACCTCCTCTGCCCCTCTCCTCCTCTATCTGCGGTGTACTTCCACTTTGGTGTAAATCAAAACTACTTTAATCCCGGCTATCCGCATATGCGTCTTTAGGTGCATATTTGTTTTTTTTTTCTTGCCATCTCGATCATGCGGAACTCACTCTTTCTGTATCAAAGAAATTTAGCCTGAGAGCCGAGGAGAGCTTCGCAGAGCTTTCCTCTCCCTGGCGGAAGGAATCGAAAAAAAAATGAGAGCTTTCGTAGCTTGTTCTTTGTAGAACCTAGGATGTTCATTTTTTGTGTTCACAAGTAGTTCGAAAGCATCTCAAACAAAGTCCAGAAAAGTGAAGGGGGGGAAAGGCCCAAAAGCCAAATGTGAGACATTGTCGCATTCTAGTGTCTTTGTTCCTGGGGGATCGTCTTTATTCTTGTCCGTCATTCCTTTCATCCTTCAAAAAAGAATGTCTTGCCGGTTTTGGGACACCATCGCTCCATGCTTGTCAAAGGGGACAGAAAGAAAGGCTGTTGTAGGTCTTGGGCGGCACATTGTTTTCAGTCAAGAGATTGTCTGATTGTTGAATGCAACCTCGAGGGAGACAAGGAGGCACATACAGCACGATGGAGGGGCAGTCGAGGCACTCTGTACCTGTACCGTACTGTATCGATTAGGACTAGCCGGATCGCTCGCAAGTGAGACATTTCCTGCAACCAGAGCAGAACCAGACCGCAGAAAAGGGCTGCAGACGGAGAACGGAATACCTGGGTGTGGGTGAAGAATACACGGAGAACAATTTAAATCAAATCAAATGTTAAAGAAATAAATAAAAAAGCAGTCTCCAGCAAAGTGAGGAGGATAAGGGGAGATTGCAGCCAGCTGGAAATAACATGGATGTGTCTCTGTGTGTCTCTGTCTCTCTCTGTCTCTGTCTGCTTCGTGAGCTGTGAGATTTCTTTCATATTACAAACCTACCTTCCTTTACTGTTCTTTGCTTTTTCTTTCTTTCTGGTATACACCCATGTACACAATAACCGATCATCGCTGCAGGGTTTGCATTGCCGTCTATCCTTTATACCCAGAGCGGCATGTCCACGACCTGCCCTCGGCTTATCTCTTTGGGTAAGAGCCCGGGCATCAGATAGGCCGTGGAGGCGGCGGGATGAAAAGACTGTAAGAAATGCGTTGTATGCACAGAGAAAATAAACGAGATGAAGCCTGCAACAGCAAGCATTGCAAGTAGTTGCAAACAACGTAAGACGTAAGTAGGGGATAAAGAAGATACACCGTATTGGCCACGCATATATACGCATTGCGCAGTGATAGCGGTGCGTCCGCATCCTTTGTCTACACGATGCAGCTGCACGCCAGCCCACATTTCTTGGTGCACAAACATACGAGTCCGGGCAACACATACATACATACACCTGCACGTTCTTTGCATGGCAGCATACCTTAGCAAAGAAAAAGAAGGCAGGAAACAGATTGAGGGGGGGAGACGGCTTACGGGCCCGGGAAAGAGAGAGCAAAATATGTCCAAAGTAAAAAGAATGTCCACAACATGCCCGTTGAGCATATAAAGAAGATGAGAAGCCTCTGATTTGCTTCCGGCGTTGTAAAAAAAAAAACGTTTACTAGCAAATCAGACCCCTGCACAAATGCATTAAACCTCACGATCGTGTAAGTACCCCCACCTACGGCGTATTACTCCGGGCTGTTTTACCCCTTCTTTCTCTACTAACCCCATTGCCTCGCTTCTTTTCCCTGCATCTCTCCTTGCAGTCCCCCTTTTTTCTCGCTTGCCTTGCCTTGTTGCCTTTCTACCTTCCAGAGTTGTCAACTCCTCCGCGTAACTCGACGGGGCTCGGCAGGGCTCGGCAGGGCTCTGGCTTGTGCCTTCTCGTATATTGTAACCCACGATAGACGACACGCTCAATATCCACAACGTAGACAGAACATACAAACAAAACCCATTATTTTAAAAGCTCGGAATGTGGTAAAAATGACTTATACGACTCCTACCACGTACGGAGTACTCGCCGTGCCCTCGCTTTCAACCTGCAAGGGAAGTCGGATTGCGCCATGGTTCGAACCGACGGAGCACGACAGCCGCCAGGGATACGTAGGAGGGTTTGGGCTATGAGAGAAATCAGAATAGTTAGAAGAGCAGTCCAGAGCTACGGAAAAAGAGGGCAAGAAAAGAAAAGAAAAAAGCACACACGAGACGAGCCAGGCCATTGTCAACACCGGGAAATCAACAAAGGACAAAGGAGAAGCTCGAGCATCAAGCCACCATCCACAAACCAGCGCAGCATCTTGCCGAGAGGCTTGGCGTAAAAGAATAAAGAAACGAAGATGAACAAAAGAGTTTGCAAAAAGGAAATACCAGAAAGAAACAAAACAACGCTTCAGATGCAACGGATGTCACGAAACAGACTGATCGAATGGCGTCGACGCTGCAGAAATCATGCCGTCTTGGATCTTGTCTGGCTTTCAAGTGTTGTCTAAAAGTTGTCTGGAATCTCTAGACTTTTTGATTTTGTCTGACTTGTTCCTAATTTGTCTGATTTTGTCTGATATCATGTCGTTTCTCCCCTTTCCCTCCGTGTTCCTGCTCAAGTTCTATTGGAGCGCGTTGCAGCGGCGTACACTCCGAGATGCCCGTACCATACAATCAACAGTATCTCTCTTGAGCCCGCCTCGACCACTTGTACCGCCCTTGTGGTCTGTTCGTATAAAAAATACACCATCACTTAAACGTATTAGTATTACTTATCACATAGCTCCCAAGACACGACCCAAGAAGAGAACAACGGAAAGCTCGCTTATGTTTCGTTTACTAGCAGACCGGTCCATAGCACTCCATGGTGCCTTACAGGGCCGGAGAATAGGTATCCCGTGTGGGCCGCGTACTTGGTCTCTGGAAAGCCTCCGGGCCACTGATATCAATGGGAGCCTTTCGGTGCCATATGGGACCCTTTGGGTGTTTCCATACCAAGACAGATTGGGTGTCTTTCTGCGCGGCAGCGGGTTTGGCCAGCGAGTTAACGTGTAAAATAAAAGGCCTAGCGTACGACGTACAGGGGGGGGACTGGCCTGGGCGCACTGTATTCCGTATGGCCTGGCCAGCTTGCAAGTGCTTTGAGTGCTCAGAATGATGCTGGACAGCACCACTGGACCGCACTTGCACTAAGAATGTTATGGTGCAAAAACAGCAACAGCAGACCCTCCTCTTTCGCAACCGCTAAGATACGTCGTATCACACCCCTCCCTCTTCCGGCTTGCTAGGAGGACCCACTCCACCCATTCCCAACGTCCGGGTCGGTCGCTCCATTCCTTGGGCCAGGCCTCTATGGTGGATGGGTGGCCTTCTTCAGTGGGAAAGAGGGAGAGTGCACAGAGGGCCCTCGTTCCTTCCTTCCCTACAGAGTACGGAGAACGGCGATGCAACAGCGGCCCAATTGTTCGTTGCTCCTTCCCCCCAACCCTGCCAGTGCCCATATTTGAGAATGGGCAGAGTAGCAGTAACAGTAAGGAGAAAACAGACTGCGACAGTACGGAAGGGGAAGCCATTATCACAACCACACAACATTCGCAGCTACAAACGATATGCACACAGCATGGCTTATTCTCGTATCTTTGACTTTTCCGCCAGTTGTTTCGTTGATCTGCTTGCCAATTACTCTGCGCTGTATTCTGTATGGCTCTTTCCGTTTACAATTGCATTTGGTTGTTCCTTCCACATTTGCGATTTCACATTTTGATGTCTTTCCTTTTCTGTCCGTCTCCGTGCTGCCAGGCTGCATTCACTGTTCGCTCCTTCCCACACTTGTCCGCTCGCATGTTCGTATGTTTCCGTCATTGTCTCAGCCCCGCCAAAAAAAGATCTCCCAGACAATTGTCACCGAGACATTTCACCCACGAGGAAGCAGCGACCGAGAACAGCGCACATTCCAGTCATACATAGTACTAATTCTGGCTGCAGTAATAAAACAGCACAAAAGGAAGGAACGAAGAGAGTTACTGTGTACGAAAGCACTCCTTCTACGGGCCATGCACATGCCAGGCCCAAGTCCGAAAACAACCAAACAAGCACCAAGTTGTCCAATATCGACCAAAATCAACAGCCACTCAGTCGCACAACGCGATACTGCCACATAGGGAAGGAATTAACGAACACTCGAGGTCCTCACGCTGAAGACGGCGACTCTGTTCTTGCTTTTTCCGCCAAGCCATAGTCTGCGCTCTTGAGTTTCTCTGGCGCCGTTTTCCTTGGGCACTTTTCGCCTCCATCGAACTGTGGCCCATAATGGCTCGGCGCTTCCTTTTCGTGCCTCTCTGTCTCCATGTCTCTCTTGTCTCTCTCTGTGTCTGTCTTTTTCTCCCACTGTGTACAGTGTTAATGGCTAGCGCACATGTCTTCTTCTATTTAATTTTTAGTACCGCGCCTGCTAGACCAGTCGTTCGCTACTTCCTCTTGTCTTGCACACCCCCCTATGCTCCTTCCCTACACTCCCCCGCC
>JADHKQ010000083.1:0-15646 GCA_019925375.1 Sporothrix euskadiensis
AGCAGACAGCAGACAGCAGACAGCAGACAGCAGACAGCAGACAGCAGACAGCAGACAGCAGACAGCAGACAGCAGACAGCAGACAGCAGACAGCAGACAGCAGACAGCAGACAGCAGACAGGCATATGCAAATAAGGTGATGCTGGAAAGGACAAGCAGACCAGGTCGAGCATGTTCTCTCCCATTGTCTTTTGTCTCTTTTGTCCCTTGTCCCTTGTCCCCGCTTGTCTTCTCTCCATCCACATAAGCCCTGCCGTCCCTTCTTTGCCAACCCCTGCCCCGTCTGGTCTGTTCTCGTTCTTTCGTTCTTTCGATCTTTTTATCTTTTCCTTTTCTCTTTTCTGACCTTCTTCTTCTCTTCTTTCTCCTCACATCTCGTACATGGAGTCCATTGAGACATCCTTTGTCTCGAATATGGCCGGCCATTATCAGACTTGACTTTGCTCTTACTCTATTCTTTATCGTTACACCTTTTAATTACTACTCGCTTCTTTTCTCATTCACTCTGCTCGTCCCAAGCTGGTCTTGATTGCTTCTCAGCGGCATCCTTTCCTCTAGTCTACACAACGCCCCCATGGCTCCGTGATGGCCGTGCCGTCACGCCCAACATCCACGTCGTCTACGTCTACTGACCCCAAGTCGCTCATTTTCCAATGGAAGAACGTGAGAAGTAAAAAGGGGAGGAAGGAAAAGAAACAAAATAGGTCAAAGAAGACAAAGTCGAAGAAATCATCGAGACAACAACGCCTTGCCTCATCACAACGGAACCGTCGCCCTCGCCGTCGCCCTCGCCCTCGCCCTCGCCCATACGCCACACTCACCATCTTGTCCACTCTTTTGCTTGCCCTCGCATCCGCCGCCGGCATCGTCTTTGCCGTCCTCGCCACCGCCGTGCTCCACTTGCAGGCCCCTGGCGATGTGCCGAGCCGCATTGCCGTCTTTGGTGCATCCATTGTCAGCATTGGCTTCGCAGTCGTGCAAGCCATTGCGCTCTGTTCGCGGTCCAACAGTCTGCTCTCGGTCTGCCTGCTCATCAACCGGCTGGTGCTGCTCGCATGGATTGCATCCGTCGTGTTGGCAGGCCTAGAGGTGGCCAAGGCGGTCAAAGATGTGTCAATCTCTTCACTCTCTTCAATCTCTTCAACACTCGCTGCCCAGGCAGTGTACCTCAACATGCTGCTCAGCGGCGTTGGACTTATTGCAACTGCCGTGCTTTCTTTCTGTCTAGAGATGGCAACCCGGAAGAGCAAGCAGGTCGGCCAGGAAGACGACGACGACGTCGACAGCTTGCTCAACCGCAGTGTGTCCCAACGTGGATCCATGGCATCGGAGAAGACTGTCGACTCGGTTGACACGGTCAAAGACATCGAGGCCACGGCCGACGTCGAGCCTCGCCTCAAGAAACTGCTGTTCTCCCACAAAGCGACGACACAGCTGATGGACGATACACCAGCCAGTCGACGAGCATCCATGATCCAGGCAGCGCCAGCCACGGCAGCGCCAGCCACGGCACCACCACAGCCCGTGGTCGAGCCCACTGTCCGCACATCCACATCCATCAAGCGCAAGCCGGTCAAGTCTAGCAACCTTATCGACACGAAGCCTGCCTCTCGCCGCCTGTCCAAGATGCCGCCCATGCCCCAGGTGCTAGTCCCAAAGGTGCCCACCGCATTGGTGCCTGTTCCGCAAGCTGCCGTTCCAAAGCGCAAGCCCGTGGGTAGTGCACCAGCATCGGCACCTTCTGGTCCGATCAAGAGAAAGCCAGTGCCGTCCATGTCGCAGCCAGCCCTTCCCGTCCAGACTCTTTCTGTTCCCACAGTCTCGGCTGTCTCGACTGACTCGTCTTCTCTCCCCTCACCTACCACCCAACTCTCTATGCACTTCGCCTCGACCGTCTCATCAACACCATCACTGGCCGATATGGTGGCCTCAACGCTGCGTCGAGTGTCTGTCATGGATGCTCCTGCATCGACGACACGAGCCAGCCTGGACGTATCTTCCGCCGTATCCAAAGCGTTTGTCGGTGCCACTCCTCTTCCTACTCGCACTGTCGTGTATGCCCAACCGCACGACGAGCGCAGCGACAAAGAAGAGGACGAGGATGAGGACGGCGACGACGAACTGGCAGCCATGGTCCGTCAAGAGGCTGAAGCGGCAGCTGCTGCAGCGGATGCAGGCCGGCGCTGGCTGGAGCCGTCAAGAGAGTCAATGAGGGAGTCGCCGCCATCAAGAGTGGAACGGACTCTCTCCGTGTCCAAGCACGTGTCCAAGAAACCGTCACTGTCTCCTGTTGAGGAGAAGGAACAAGAGTCTACTGATGAAGGGGCTGTCGACGATGAGTCGGTCGACGACGAGCCGGTCGAGTCGGATAATGACGACGACACCATCGAAGAGAACCCGTCTGTCCACACGATTGTCGTCCACGAGCCTGTCAGCTTCACCGCCACGAGCCTATCGCACACGGACAGCCGTATGCGCAAAGAAGCTCTTCAGGCGGCGGCAAACAAGGCGCAGACAACGTCGACGCCAACGTCAACGTCTAGCTATATCCCCGCCTACACGCACCGCCGTCTGTCGCCGGCCAACAACTACAACTTTTCGAGGCCTATGCGGGCAGACAGTGCCAGCGCCGTCAGCAACAGAGTCGTCGTCGTCGTCGAAGAGTTCACCCTCCCGCCGCAGCACTTTGTTGGCCAAAACGGCCACACGTGCTCGTCGGCGCAACCATACCCGCTTCGGCCACCTGGCCGGGCTGAGGAGTAGTACTCTGCGGCCGTCCTCCTCCCACAAAGACAAGAGACCGTCGGCGGGCAGTCGAAAGCTTACTTTCTGAGAGGGCACCTTGGGGTGCCCCACTTTCTTTACGCCGCCCCATCTCCCGTCTTAGCCGTGCGCTCTGATTGGCCACTTTAACAGCAACTTGGCGAAACGGGCAAGCATGACTACAAAGGCAGGACGGCGAGCGAAAGTACAAAAAATGACGATGCTCGAGTGTTTCTGTTCTTCTTTTATTTTTCTGTCAGGACTCGCTCAGAATATTTCAATATTTTCTACTGGCAACGATTGACTACTGCTTGTCTTTTTTCTGTTTCTACTTCCCTCGCACTGCAAAGAGCTGTCAGCTGCTCCGCAGCTTTTCTGTCTTTTGTCTTTCGTCTTTGTCTTTCGTCTCCTCGCTGCTCGCGCTCACAGCCGAGATGGCATACTCCTCCGACAACGACAAATGGCGCGCCATCACCACCCGCGACGCTGCCGCCGACGGCCTCTTTGTCTACGCCGTCCGCACCACCCGCATTTATTGTAGGCCCAACTGCAAAGCCCGCCTCGCCCGCCGAGCCAATGTGCGCTACTACCCCGACTGCCGGGCGGCAGAAGCCGGTGGGTTCCGTGCGTGCAAGCGGTGCAAACCCAGGACGGAAGGTGGGATGCCAGAGGATGAAGCCGTGGCGCGCATCCGGGCCTTGGTCGGGAGGCAGGAACAGCTCGCCGCGCTCGCGGCAGCGGGAGGCACGGCTTCAGGAGGAGGAGATGGCAGTCCCTCCGGTGAGTCGCCGTCGATGCTGGCCTCCCAGGCACGTGTGTCCCGGTGGCATTTCCACCGCAAGTTTAAAGAGGTCACAGGGCAAACGCCGCGGGCGTACCTCAAACAGCGGGAAAAGGAACGGAAAGCAAGAGAGGCGGCGGTGGCCACAACCGCGTCAGGAGCAGAGGGAGCTGAAAGACAGGCCGCTTCGCAGCTACAGTCTCAGTCTCAGTCTCAGTCAGCGTCGACGACGACGACGACGACGACGACGACTCCCTCAAGCGACCTTTTTGAGCTGGCGGCCGGCACGCCGATGCCCGACCTCACCCTCCTGCTGCAGGAATTCGAGTCCAACCCGGGCCAGTTTGCGTTCGACTCCTTCCCCAACAGCCCAAGCCCAATCCCGCTGGGCGGTGTGGTGGACATGGAGGCATTGTGTGCAAGCAGCGGGATGGATCCGGCATTGTTTCTGGATCCGGCATTGTGGGGTGATTGGACGGGAGGGAGTGGTGTCAGTGGCAGCGGGAGTACCAGCGGCAGTGTGAGTGTCAATGGTAGCCATGCTGGTGCACAAGGTATGCAAGGCTACTACATGGACGACAGTCTTTTTGAGCAAGTGACGACGACAACAGGAGAAACAACACAGCCGACGACGGCCACGACGACAACGACATCAACATAAACAACAAACGGCACAATACCATACGCGGGGAGTGGAGAGGTCAGTGGTAGGAGAGGATAGGAAAGACCAGTGGCTGGATGAAGAATGGGGGCGGCCACTTACGAAGTACGAACTACTGTGTACTCCGTAGTGACAGACTACAAAATGCCAAGACTTAAAGGCTGCATATTGAACGCCAGGCCGCCTCAAGAGAGGACAGACAAGGGTCATGTGTTAGTGTCTTCTCTCATTCTCTAGCTCTCTCTCTCCTCGAAAAAGAGGCAGCTTGTGCTAACTTGAAAGAAATGGTCGAGGCATAATCTTATTTCAGTTTGCCTTTCCAACGGTCGAGCTGAAGGCTTGCCAAGACAGGCCCACTCGAAACCAATGCTAGCCACGAAACAATTTGGAGAATCTCTCCTCAGAAACGCGAGGCCCTGAATTGACATTCGATAGGCCCGGTTGCTGGGGCTGGGCTGAAGGCCGGACAATGAATGGGAAAGGAACCATGCGAATGGGCGCCCTCCCGAAAGAGGAAGAGTTCGTACCTGAAAGTACTTAATTTCAGCGTGTCCCCTATTCACATCGCGGTTGCTCACAACTTCACGATCCATCACTGCACCCGAACTTGAATTGAATTGCCTCACTCGACCTTTCTCACCTTTTCTTACCTTCTCTTCTCTCACTTCACCCCACACCACAATGACCGTCGACAACTCACCCCCGCCGGCGCGTCCCATGCAGATGGAGACTACTAAACATACTTCCACCAACGCCGAGACGACAGACCCGATTGCACAGCAGCCGGTAAGCAGTCCTTGTTGTCGACAATGCTGTTCTTCGCTGACGTTGCTGACTGCTGACTGTCAGTCTGTGGAACCCCGCCCGACAATGACGCTGGACCCTGCCGAGGCCAGTCTGCGCGGCGGGGATTTGAGTTTGGGGTGCCACTGCTGCCACGGTAGTTGTTCGTTTTACAAGTCGTGTTGCTAAACAGACTGGAGGCGGACTGGAGGCGAAGCCGACAGTCTACAAAAGAGAGCGGGCCACACTTGCAGCCGGAGGCCGTCTTGCAACAACAGCAACAACAACAGGAGAGCGTAATCATTTCATTCATCAATAATATATCCCATAATCCAGTTCAGTTATCCAATACGTCGTACAATACCAATATCCAAACGCCTGCAAAAGAAGTACGCGCCGGCACTACTCACCCCTCACTAACCTCGCCATCTCGTGGTCGATTGCATTGTCATCGTCATCAGCATGTACAGCACGATAGCCTGCGCGGTTGACGGCGCCGCCACCGACTCCAGGGTCGACACCACCACCCGCAACCTCCTCTGGCACGCGCGCGGTGGCAAACTGCCGTGTTGGTGTCCGCTGCGCAAACAGCCAGTCGAGCGCTGCATACGAGCGGCCCTTTGTCTCGGGCAGACGCAAGACAGCCCATAGCCACACGGAAAAGGCCAGGACGGCCCAGACGATGCCAACGGTCCCCTTGAGGTTGAGGGCGCCCGGGTTCAAGAGGTACGGCTGGGCCATGTTGGCCGCAATGGAGGCGGCGTAGTAGGCGTTGCGCGCCAGACAGACCGTCCTTTGCCGGAGCCGCGTGGAGCCGACTTCGGCCGGCAGCGCCCATCCCAACTGCCCGACGGACAGCTGGAAGACAAACGTCCACGCCAGCGTCAGGGCCGCCTGCGCCAGTCCAACCCCGCGTGGTGTCGTCTTGTCGCCGCGGGCCGCAAATCCGAATCCGAGCGCGCCCACGGTCGCTAGGAGCAGCGCCATGGTGGCCATGCCGCCCAAAAAGATGGTGCGGCGGCCATACCGCGGCATCAGCACGACCCAGTTGACCACGGTGCCCACGAGCGCCAGCAGCGTGCCGCCCGTGTTGAGCAGGTACGTCGTGTGCGTCGCCAGTCCGACCTGCTGGAAGAAGTAGGTCGAGTTGTATGCAAAAGGCGCGCCCGCCAACACTTGTGCCGCAAACGCCATGCACGCAATCTCTGTGCGGCGGCGCTCTGTGCCCCGGAAACAGTCCCAGTATGTGGTGGTTTCGGAACGGCCGTCGGCCGCGACGCCCGCGGATGTGCCCCGCTTCAGGTCCCCCTTGAGCTCTTCCACCTCCATGGCGTTGGTCCGCTCTATCGTGGCCAGCGTGGCGTCAATGTCGGCGCCCGGTGCCGAGGCATCCTGGAGGCGCTCCAGCGCTTTGCGTGCCGCCGTGCGCCGGCCTGTCCTTACCAGATGCCAGGGCGACTCGGGCGCAAAGCACAGCAGCGGGAATATGACGACGGGCCACAGCCACTGCAGCGCAAAGGGGATCCGAAAGGCCCACTCGTCAGTGCGGCGGTCGACCAGCGCGGCCAGCACGCCCGCCGCAATCAGCTGGCCCAGGATAAAGCACATGTTGGTCCAGGACGTGAGGTAGCTGCGGAGGGCTGTCGGTAGGAGTTCAGAGGCGTAGGCGGGGGCCGAGCTCGCAAAGATGCCCCACGGGAGGCCGCACAGAAACTCGCCAACCAACAAGACAGTAATGGTGGGCGCGAAGAAGGTGAGGAAGATGAATGCCGACAAAGCGGCGAGAGCAGCGAGGAGGACGCGTTTTTGGCCGTAGCGGGTGACCAGGTGGCCGTTGAGGGCGGTGCCAAAGAAGCAGCCGACGGGCGCGGCATTGGCGAGGGCGGCCATCCAGGCGGCGGAGAGCTGGTGCTGGCCGTGTTCGTCGACGAACTGGCCGTATTTGGCCGCGAAGGTGGGGTATGCGAAGAAGTTGCCGATACTGAACGAGCGAGCGAGCGAAGCGAGCGAGTGAGTTAGTAAGCGAACGAGGGGACGAGCGCAGCGAGGACAGAGAGAAAGCGAGCGCAGCGAGGACGGAAAGAAACGTACAGAATCATGTCGTAGCCCTCCATGATGACACAGGCCGAGGTGACGAGGCACCACAGAATGGCTTTGCGGTAGACGCGGACGGCTTCGCGGATGGAGAGGTCGGGTTCTCTCAAAGTACCGGGATCGTCTCTGGTGTGCAGGCCGTTGGCGAGGCCGACGTCGTCGTCGTCGCCGTCGTCACTTTCGCCGACATCACTGACATCCGACGCCAGCGCAAAGGCGTCTTCTTCATCGTCGTCAAGAGATTGCCGGTCGGCCAGGGCGGCCGCCTTGGTAGAGGACGGCATCGTGCATGTGGTTGAGGGCGGAGGGCGTGTAAAGGGATGCGGAAAGATTAGCTCATGTTGTCGTGAAGTCGGTGTTGAGTGCGAGCAGCGAGAAGCGAGCGAAGCGAGGACAAAAGGGCAAAAGGACAAAAGGAAAAGGGGCGTTGTCAAGAGAAGAAAGAGCGCCTGTCGCGACTTCCCCGACTTCTTGATTTTCTCACTCTCACTCTCACTCTACTCTCACCGTCAGCGTCAGGTGTCAGACAAGGAAGGCGCAATCGATCGCTGCAGGGCAAGTGCAGGGCAAGTGCAGGAGCTGTTGCCTCGGCTGACCAATCACAGTGGTCCGTTGAGTGAGCTTCTGCTTTCCAGTGGGTGTCGGCCGTTGGCTGTGCCTGTCTCGGTGATGGAGAAAGTGGGGCAGCACAGGCACAGCTAATTCATTCAGTGGCACAGAACAGCGTCATAGGTCGCTGTCCAGCAAAGTGTCGACTAAAGAACAAAGTATCGTCAAAATCGACAAGCATCACAACCAATATTCAGTCCATGTTGTTGGCTCCAGGCTACTTTGACTACCGCTTTCTATATTACACACCGTTCTTTTCTTCTCCTATTTTTGTTTCGTCTTCGCTCGAGTGACGTCTATGTGAGCCTGTTGACATCTACTTTTTCGCATCCCTCACCATAAACACATGCTCATACACACCCCCAAAGTATCTCCTCGACTCCAACTCCCGGAACCCATGCCCCTTTGATGTATACACAGGCCGACCCTCCGGCGTCGCATCCAGGTAGCACGGGACCCCTTGTGCGTCGGCCTGCTGCTCGCCGTACCTCAACAAAGCGCCAGCAGCGCCTTTGCCCTGGTGGTCGCGGTGGGTGGCAATCAGCTCCAAGTACCAGTGCGGCTGCTGCTTCTGGGGCTCCGTCGGATCCGCCATGAGGCGTCTGTGCTGCGCTTCCAGATCATGGAAAAAGTCGACGGCGGCGTCTGGATCGCCGTCCGAGGGCCAGGCCTCACGAGGCGGCATGGCCGGGATGGGGTCGGTGGGCTGGCGGGGCTGCTGCCAGATGGCGAAGGCGACGACCTGGGATGGAGAGGTGCCGGTGTCGGTACCGGTACCGTCGGCGGCGGGCTCTTCCATCACCCGGATATGGGCGTGGGGGTCTTTGAAGTCGTCGGTCAGGTTCTGCTTCCAAAAGGCCCGAGATTGGGGCGAGCTTTCGGGGAAGACTTTTCGTTGGATGGCGTTGTCGGCAAACGCGGAAAAGTATATTTCCACTAAACGGTCGACGTCGGCGACCGTGCCGGGGCGCATCGTGAGGGGCATGATGGGCAGAAGGGTGCGTAGCAACGAGGTTGCTGTACGTCTGTATGGTGGTGAAAGAGTTGGTTGTTGATGTTGAGTGAGTATGGTGTTGAGTGAGAATGGGTTTGGCGACGTCGGCAGTCGGCAGTCGTCCACTTTATATCTTCAAGGTCAAAGGTCCTGGCGGCTTGGCCGAGTTTCTCTTTTTCTTCTAGATGTGTGTCGGCGTATTCTGTTGAGACTTTCAAGGCAGAGATTTGTCAAGTCGTCAAGTCGTAAAGTCGTAAGGGAGTCGAAGAGCGAGCCGTAAAGTCAAAGACGTGCACGCTGAGAATGACGGGTCGTGCTGTGCAGCCTTGTTGAGTTGTGAGTTGTGGCTCAGGTCCGAGTGCGAGGTAATACGACGTACTCGTATGTACTCGTATGTTTGCCAGTCTTTTTTTGCACCAATTTTTACAGCCCGGCGTGACTCAGGGCGGGCGGTAAAAATGTGTAAACCGCCAATTACGGACAGAACCGTAATAGAGGCCCAAAGAGGGCAGGAAACAGCGAGCTAAAGGTTTTGTTAGTGGGTAGGCGGTGTTTTAACAACTGTACGGAGTACGAACGTAGTAGACCGACCATAGCCAACTGCCTGTTCCAGGCAAGTGCGTTCTCTTTTTCTTTCCCTTCTTTCCCTTCTTTGTTCTTTCTCTTTTCCGAGCGGCACTCTGTACTTTCATACTCAGCCTCGTCTTGACCTACTACGAACGCACTCCGTACTCGACCAAATACCAAGACTTTGTCTCTTGACTTGCATGAAATACTCAACATTCTTCTTCATCACTTCTCGGCGTGAATCAGTTTGAGTCACAAGACAAGAGACAAGGTTCTTTCAATCAACCTGTGATTCAATGCAGTCATATGGAGTATATACAAAAGAGAAAAAGAGATGAATGGCGAAGAATCAACGATCAATCAAACGACTAAAAATCAAACGACCAAGAATCAATCGACTCGCTCGACGTCGCTCGCTCGATGTCGAAATCACCCTCACTACTCTAGTCGTCGATTGGCAGAACAGTCCGCACGCCGTCCCGGATTTGGCCTGCAAGTCAGTCAGAAAAAAGATAGAGAGATACAGTGAAATAGTAAAATGTTGGGACTCACCTTCGAGGTACTTTTTGACTTGGCTATAGTCTTTGCAAACTGTAGAGAAAGTGAAGTGGTTAGTAAAGAATCAGAGATACACAAGAATCACAAGAAACAGTTGAGGGAAGCAGTAGAGGGAAAAGCAGTCACTGCTGCTTCGCAGCAAGAGACAAAAGAGACACAGAGAGGGATGGTAGTTGCTGTCTGGCGACATCAACTACGTCAGATACAGTCGTAGCCGCTGTCGCGGCTACTCTCAGCTCGCAGCTTCGCTGCTCGCTCGTCGACGTACCATGATGTCCACTCCACCCTCCATCCAACGCTCCGTTATCCGACGCGTCCGTCGGCTCGTGCGCCTCCACCGCCACATCGCCCGCACACATGGTCGCCTGCCGCAGATAGTCGATACAGTGCAGGTAGTGCGAGTGGTAGTCGGCGGGCAAGTCGGGGGACGGCATCGCATTCATCCGCAGGGCCGTGTAAATGCGGCCCATCATCAACTGCCCGGCGAAGCAACGAGGTTAGCAAGGCGTGTCAGGTAGAAAGGCAAACTGGCGTGGCAGGGATGGTATGCGAGAAAGGAGATGGTGTCGAAGACACATCAGGCCGACTCTTGCTTCTAGATGCCTTTACGACAGGTGTCTTTGACCCATCAACATCAATACAAGAGTCGACTCTTGGATCGCTTCGTCGCGTTGCCGCTCGCGTCGGTACGTACAATACAATGCAGCTGGTGCGTCATGGTCGTGGTAAAAAACGTCGTCTTGGCCTCATCGCCCTTCCACCCGGCGCCCTGCGGCATCAGCGTGTTCCATGTGGCCAGAGTGGTGTTGCTGGCGAAGTCGGCGTCTTTGGCGGGGACAAAGGCCTCGTCGGCCTCCCACTTGACGACCTTTGTGCTGACTGCGGCGAGCAAGTGAGCGTTAGCGAGGAGCAGAAATGAGTAGATGCGAGCGTCGTCACGTTGACATGAGTAGACACGAAGCGTCGTCATGAGGTCTTTGCGTCATGATGTCTCCGCCACGAGGTCTTCGCGTATGTTGGACCGGCTGTCGCCGGTCTCAGGGTCTCAGGGTCACTCACAAATCGGCCCCTGCGCCATAAAATCTCCCCCAACCTGCCACCTGGCCGGCCGCTGCCTCACTTCCAGCTGCAGCAGCACAACCAGCCCCAAAATGACCACCAACAAGCCGGTATCAACCATCCAGCGGTGACGCCGCACCGTCCCAATCACTCTGGACACCATCGACGACGGTCTCCTGTTCAGCCCCCTCTCCAGAGCAATCGTCTCCCACTGCTTCTCGTCGTCACTAATGAGAGCATCGTCGACTTCGGTGTCGGAGCCTTCGCTGTGGTGGGAGTTGTCACTGTGAGAAGAGCGTTCGGTGCGGTCGGTGCGGTCGGTGCGGTCGGTGCGGTCGGTGTTGTGGCGGGACAAACGCTGTTGACGGTCGGTCTTGCGGGCGCCGCTGCTGACGGGGTTGTAGGAGGAGTCGGACATTTCGGTGGGGTGTATGGAGGAAAGAAAGAAGAATGTAAATAAACAAGACAGATCAACTGTCAAAGAAGTGAAGTAAATGAGAATGAAAATGGAAACAAACGAAAATGAGATGACGAAGAAAGGAAGAAAGAACAAACAAAATACGATTGAATTGAAAGTGAAAATAAAAAAGATGAAGAAAAGAAAGGACGAAGCGACTTGGCTCGCGTTGCAATTGTGCATTTGGCACGGTTTCTTGTCTGCCCATTTCTGGCATCTGAGGCGTTTCAGGTTGGTCGAGGGTCGTGTTTCCAATGTCACAGAAATCGAGGGGCCACTCCCACGGATCCCACGTTGACACTACACGGTACGGAGTACGGAGTACAGTGGGGCCAATCTTCAAATGCCGTGGCTAAATTGAGGGAGAAAAGGAAAAGAGGTAACCCGTACTCTGTAAAGAGAAACAATTGTCACAAAGGAGAGCACAGTTCGATCTGTCGACTGACGAGAGCTGACTGCATGTAGATCCGTCTGCCACGGCTGCGGGGAGAATACTCCAATAGACAGGGCTGCGCTTGGCAAAGTGAGCCGACAGGTGGCAAGGGTATTCAGTTCTATGTTTCTTCTCTTTCTTTTGTTTGCGTCTACTCCGTACTCCGCATTTCGTCGTAATTCATAAATCTTAGATCATACTCTCGTTCCAGTTAGCCAACGTACTTTGCGTACTTGGTAAAGGCCGGGTCCTGCTTGAGGGCCTCCAAATCGGCCTCTCTCAAACAGACACCGGCCGCCACCGTACCGTCGCCATCCGCCGGCATCAGGTACGCCAGACTCTCGACGGGAAAAAATCCAGGACGACGCACAGCTGCCGGCAGTCCCCCGATCCCGAAATCGGTCGTGACGCCCGGCGCCGTCGTCCACGAACTCAGCATCAGACCGCCCGCCGCCGGGTCGACACGCCCAACAAACGACAGTCGGGTATTGGCCTTTTCGGGAAACTTGGTGAAACAGGTGGCGAGTGCGCGGGTTCGTTCCCTCAACCGGCCAGGCTGCAGGAGGGCGGCGCGCAGTTGTGACGAGGCTTCGCCCAGAGAGGCATCACAAACCCACGATGCCGGGTGGGTGTGGATGGTCATGTTCTGGAGGAGACCGGGGTAGTTGGCGGCCATGTCCATATAGCGGCGGACATCAATGGCGCGGGCAAACGTCGAGGGGGTGGATGGGGTGAGTCGGCTGCGGCGCGCTCCAAGAACAGACTGCCAGAGGAACGCAGACAGGGCATCGTTGGTCGACACAAAGCTGGCAGTGCTGTCCTGAGGGAGTGTGCATGTGGCCTCGTCCTTGATGGCCTTGAGGGCGGCCTTGCCAAAGTTGAAGTAGGACCAGACGGACGTGGCGGGTGCCTCTGTTTTCGAGTCTGTCGTCTCTGCCGTCTCTGTCACCTCTGCCGTCTCCGCCGTCTCCGCCGTCTCCGCCGGTGGCAGCACCTGCTCCGGAATCAGTGCAAACGGGTCCTCCACATCCAACAGGTCAACAGCACCGACACGGTCGCCATTCCCCACGGCCAGCTCGTCCTCTGTAAACGCCTCGCCCCGGCACGCCTTGGCCAGCCAGCCAATCACTGCCGTCTGGCCCACCATGTCCATGGCCGCATGGTGGCACACGACGGTCAGAATGAAACCGTCAACCAAAAAGGTGGCCTGCACCAGCAGAACGGGCATCTCGGCCGGCTCGTCGGGTAGAGGCAGTGTCCGGCGAGGCGCCACGACGGATTCGTCCAGAAGTCGGATAGGGTAGCCAGACGAGCGCAGTGCCCCATATGTCAGTGTATCCTCGCAAACATCCCTGACGACCAGTGGAGGCGGACCGTCTGTGAGGGGAGCAAAGTGCCGCCGGTTGTCCTTTGGCGACACCACAATCTGTCCGCCGAGCCAGGGGAAAGCTTCCACCAAGCCGGCGAGGCCCCTTTCGAGTGTCGAGACGACGGCCTCGCGACCACTCGTCTCCCCAAAAACGTACGATATCTGTGTATAGATCTGCATCCCTGCCTGCTGCCCAAAGACGCCAATGTCCATATGAGCAGCCTCCTCTGGAGAGAGATGTCTCAATTCCTTCATAGGGGCAGGATTGTTGGCCTCGTCGGCGTGGGCTTGGGCAGCCATGATGGCGTGGAGACTGGTGGCAGGCAATTGGCGAGTCGAGTCGAGTCGAGGCGACAAGTTGTTGTGCTGCGTTGGGTTGTCGTCCCTCGACTGTTCAAGTTGAACTGGCAAGTGACGTCCTTTATGTCAGGTCGAGCTTATGTAACTCTGCTCGGAGACTCGTTAGTCGCACTTTCTCCACTCAGCGCCCACTAACACTAACATGCAAGACACAGCCTGTAGCCGCCCCGCAAATCTCCACATCGGCACCTAGATAAACGCTGCGGTTGCTGTGCATCAGAATGTATCATAATTGGCGTCGAATTTGGCGGAGAGGCTGAAGCAGTTAAAGTGTTCTGAAGTGGACAAAAGAGCAAATTGAAGAGAAAATGGAAGGAATACAGAACTATTATTTCTTGGTAATGACTTCACATGTGGTTGAGCGCTTGGTCTGCCTTGATTTAGGTAGACTGGCAGGGCTGTGCTTTTGACTGTTTAATTTGGCTTAATTTGGAAAAGAAAAAGAGAGAGAGAGAGAGAGATCATTACCGTCAGCAAGGCTCCGTCGTTGTAGATAAAGGAGGGCAGGAGGACATTGGGTAGTTCAACATGTAAACAAGAGGGCATTGAATGTATAGACCGTATTACGAAGTAGGTGGGTCGGCCAGAAGTCAAGCAGCAAATCTCCTCAAAGAGTAAAAGAGCAAAGAGCAAAAAGTAAAAGAGTAAAAGAGTAAAAAATACAATCATTCGTTCTCATATCGTCACCGTATAAATATACAACCAACACTCGTATCTTCCACGTACGGCCATAGATACTGGAAAATACGGGATCCCGTCCGCTCTCCCCTAGTCAAACCAATAATCGGCGGATTAGTAGTTGGGTCGGTGACGACCAGCGAATACCCGCTGCTGTACGTTTTTTGTTTGTGGGCACGACTTCTTTTCTTTTTTCTTTGTTTCTTTTTTGTGTTGTTTCTTTTTTTGCCTTTTTATTCCGTTTCTTTAGGTGTTTTTGTTGTTATTGCTGTTGTTCTGTTACGGTTGTTTATTTGGCGATTGTTATGTTTTAGTAGCTTAATATAGACATCGTTCGTAATCACAATATTTTGAAATTTCGCGACTTGGTTGTCTGCATGGACTTGGTTTTGGAAAAGAAGAAAGAGAAGAAGAAAGAGAACCCAGTTAACAACACTCTGGTCGACTGATTTCACAATCGAAGAACCTCCATTATTTTCCTTTTCACTATTCCAGTTCTTTTGCTAGTCCCTCCACTATGGTTATTTTCACTCAATGGATTGCCTTGTGACAAACTGATCTTGTGTTACATCATGATGTCACCTTTTCACTACATACTGTCACAGCCTTGTCACAGCCTTGTCACAGCCTTGTCACAGCCTTGTCACAGCCTTGTCATTAAGAGCCTCCATCATGACGAACAAATCATCGACCTTCAAACCAAACATCACCAAAACTGTAGTCGTATTGAATGGCCGTTTCCTTCTTTTCAATCCTCAACATCTCTTCGTCTGACTATCATCAAAATATCATCAGAATACCATCAGACTTTTCTTAACGATATCATCTCCTCTCTCCACCGCAATGTGCACCCACTACAGCCTACACACTCTCACAGAACAGCAGCTCCGCCCCGTGGGCACCGGCAGCCGCATCGTGGCATGGCTCGACGACATGGATGCCACAGAAGGACTGCCGCCCCTCCCTGACTACATGGAGCCGTGGTTCCGGGCGATTGCGGCAGGGCAACGGCGAGCTGGCACGGCGGGTCCGCCGATGAGTGTGCCGCCACGGACAGCGCCCGGTGGACGCAACAGGCTGCCGGTGTTTTACCCCAGCTTGTTCAGGGAAGTTTTCGATATGAGAGACGATAGTGGGTTTATCGAAGGGCATGGGGAGGTGGACCGTGTTGAGTGAGACTGAAGGCGGGCAGTAGATAGAGCTAGAATGGTATTGTTGTCTTTCAAATTTGAAGCTGTTTGTCTTAATCTTTTGGCGCATTGCACTTTCATTGGTTTAATACGACGTATTTATTGTTATTTATTTACTTTTCCCCTGCTTTGTTCTTTTTTTTCTTTTCTTTTTCTCTTTCGTTTTCTTCTTTCTTTTTTTCTTCTTCTTCTTCTTCTTCTTCTTCTTCTTCTTCTTCTTCTTCTTCTTCTTCTTCTTCTTCTTCTTCTTCTTCTTCTTCTTCTTCTTCTTCTTCTTCTTCTTCTTCTTC